>JARYGA010058179.1:0-43861 GCA_030545235.1 Helianthus tuberosus
GAGAATACGTATCCACATACGTATAAAATACACACCGGAATACACCACCAATGCTTGGCAAAATACACAAATACACAAGTATAAAAATACACAAGTATGAAAATACACAAGTACAAGTATACCCACACTTGAGAAATATTCACAAAAGAATTACAAATGATCTAAGTCGAAAATACATTATTTTAACAATATTCCAAATAATTGAGTAAATATGATTTAAGTTAAAATATTATCATTTTAACTAATCATTATATACTTTGGAACTACATAATGTAACTCAAAGAATACCAATTCCAAAATAAGTCATAATAACTAAGACTAAGATTCGTTACACGACCTACCCGTCTAATAAACATAGCACGTGTGTAGGTAGTCGTACGACCAGAAGAAAGGACCTTTGAGTTACAAGGAACATGACGCAAATCTGTGAGTTCATGTCCCCCTTTTCTTTTAACTGTTTTCAGTTTTATAACTTCGGGGGTGAAATACATGTTACAAATATTTCAAACGTTTACAAATGGTATAGTTAGCTAAGGAATGAACTGTTAGATCATGTGAATGGGTAGGCGCACACTTAAGACCATTAATCCTTGTATAAGGACCGCGGGGCATGAGTGGTAGATCTATCTGGGTATTGCGAGCCCCACCCATGGGTCGGAGTGGACGAATGTGGTGACTATGTCGTTCTAGCCGGGTGGACCGGTACAAAATCCGCTAGGTTTGAGCCTTCCTGCACCATTGCACGCGTATTAATGACCTTGCAAATCATTAATTGATCAGTTCATAGACGCTTTCATACCGGTTTACAAAAACATACTTACAAATGTTTACAAGGTTATTCGTGCCCACATACAAAAACATATGAACTCGCTCAACTTTTGTTGATGTTTTCAAACTACATGTATTTCAAGAAACTAATGGATCTGGCAATGTTTGACAAGGTCTCACGAAGTATTTACAAGAAATGATGTCATCCGAACTTTTGAAGGATTTGACTTGGATGTCTTATCTTAGATAAGACATACGAGTCAAAGCCTTGGTTATTATATGTCTTTTGTTAAAAGTCCTTCATGGCACTTGTTTCATTCAGATGGTTTGTAAGTTAAACTTGAAGTTGATGGTTGGTACTAAATAATTTGGTTTGTATTATTTTAAAATGTTTTAATGGATGAACATCATGGTTTTTAATCATATAGTTGTTTGTTATAATTGAATGCAATGATATTAAGCAAGCCACACATCATACGCTTCCGCAAAAGTCACGGTGTGACAGTTTGGTATCAGAGCTTCGATTGTAGTGAACTAGGATTCCTTCTCGAGTCTAGACTACAATCATTAGGACTCTCTCGCGAATATATTTTTACAAAATATTTTTCATTGCATTTACAAAACGCCAAGATCCATGGAACATACATTTTACAAAGGAAAGACAAGAAACACAAGCAAGGACATTGGCTAGTGATTTGGTTTGCATGGGGTAGACTTGTTAAGTTGAAAAAAGTCCCACGTAGGAATGACGTGAATACATGTTAAAGTGATGCCTGTCTTTGCTTACATACACCGAGTGATAGTAGTTAACATATGTGCATATGCCATGATTATTATGTTATAGATACACATGTCGTCATCGGAGAGCGGCTTGTCAGAGGATCATGACCCCATGGCGATAGTATCAGACGATGAGATAGCACCGGAGCCTGAGGTCTTCACAACGGACACAGAGAGCGACCCTGAGATGATATCCGACGATGAGGACGACTTCCAGCCTTTTGCTTTGCCTGATTTTGGGGATGATATCCCGGATGCTGACATCCTTATTGATGACGTTTTTGCATTCCCTGCTCCTGTTCATGATCATCTCATCATTGGTTACCCCGATGGTGAGCACATTGTTGCCCCCATTCTCGATGTTGTTCCTCTCGTCGCCATTCCACCAGAGGATTGGCCTTTCGACGATCTCTTTGATGACGATGTTGATCTTTTTGTGGGCGATCACCCTGTGTAACACCTCAAAAATTCACGTCCTATAATGAGTTGACACGTGTCATATGTTTGAACGTGTGAAAGAAAGTTATAAAAGGATTAAAGTTGACAATCATGGAAAGTGTGTGAATATACGAGTTCTAAATGTCAACAGTGAATAAATATATTGTACATTAACCCTACATGATGCTCATACCTTCAAACGAATAAATCATGGATCATACGAAGCTAATTGTGAAAGAAAGTGAGAGATTACAAACTACAGGGGTTAAATGTGTCAACATGTTTAAGTTATACCTCTGAGTGACCTTTTGACAAACCCGAAGCTTTGTAACGGTTAATTATGCTCACTAGAATACACGATATAAATCTCATAAAGTTTCGTTATCGTATGAGAAAGTTATGATCAAATTCGTATACAAGGGGTTAAAGCGTCAACATTGAAAATTATGACTTTTCTGGTAATAACCGAGTGGCCAAGGACTAAATAAAGTGGTTATAAGTCCTAAAGCCCTTGTAGGTAAATATGGAGGGCTCAAATTGCAAGAATTAAGATAATTGCCCTTTCGAAAGGCCAAGGGACAATATGCAAAAACTTGAAAATGTGAAATTCTGAATACGAGGCTCAGGCGGGCCGCGTAAGATGTTGTGAGGTCTTACGCGGGCCGCGTCAGACGCCCAGTATCAGAAAAGTTGGACAGCAGCCTGTATTCACGCTTAACCGACCCAAAACAGATATTTTCACATCATGGGCGACCCCTAAACAGTCCTAGGCACTTAGGGACATCTGTTGATGATCCATGGCTAGTGGTAGCATGATTTGTCAATGATCTATGAGCTCAAGAACACTATATAAAGGCCTCTTGTGCAACCATTTTTCTCACACCTTCCATCTGCACTTTGGAACATTTCTGGAGCTCAAGACTTCTCTCTAAGCTTCACGAATCGTGCATAGGACTTCAGTAAGTATGCTTAACCTTTCTTAGTTAAGTTTTTGCTTAGTTTTAGCTTAAAAGTCAGACCGTCGTAATTAACGGTTGACTTAGCGATTAATCACTAATGATCCAGTGATTAGTCGAATTGAAAGTAGTTATAAGTTGGTAATTATGTGGGCATTAAACCCTTAAAAGGGTTCCCCCTGATTCCCACTCTAACTAGGTCAAATGTCGGGTCAAACTTGTTATTAAAAAGTCAACAGGATACTTAATTTCTAATTTATGCATAATTAGCAATGTAGAACACATACAACCTGTTTGATCATTAATATAACTTGGTAATTAGTGTAAGAACATGTCTAAACATGTTCAACCCGACAATTTACTGTTTAGACCCGGTTCGGAACCGAAAGTCGCAAAGCTTTGACTTTTGCTTTGACTTCAGTTCTGACCCGTTTTGGTATGATTTAGAAATGCCTAAGAGCTTTAATTGGACTAGGTTACATGCTAGTATAACCCTCTGTGATTATACACCTTGGTTCATTAGTTATCCAATTAATATGCATATTTCCGTTAATTGCTCATATGTTGACCATTATGCCCTTTTCACCTTAAAACGTGATTCTTGAAAATGTAAAATTGTAGAAACCTTAGTTACTGAATTATAAACTTGCACCCAAAATTTGACATCACTTTGAGGTGTAGATTAAGAGTTATGATCGTTAGCGTAAATTGAAAGCTATATATTAATTAAACGGCGTAATTAGCGTATGGCCTATTTAAGCCTACTTTTTGATATCAAATTTATTACCCACTGATGTAATATATTATTTTGGGATTTTTGAAGATTTTTAATTAATTTTAGGCTGAGCATAACTTATAGTCATAGGCTTAATCGGGTAATTGTCGGTTTTGCCCTTACAGGCTATGAAATGAGTTTTACATATCTAATTGACTCCAAACCTTTTGCTACTGATTTTAAATGATAAATAAATTATTTTAAGCCTTATGGAATAATAAAAATATCAACTTTATGTATAGAACCCGGAAATGGCTTCTAATCGCCTTTTTAAGCGTTTTTAACGCATAGTATGTACTAGAACTATTTTAAACGTACAAGGGTTGATACCTACTGATATTTTAGGTAAATTATAAGATTTTAACAGTAAGCAAAGGTTGTTAAACTCAGACTTCAGTTTTGAGCTTTTCAGCTTATGTGAAATTACCAAAATGCCCCTACGGTGCATAGTTTGGTTATAATTGATAAATTTCACATATATACTTTACCCTACTGTTATAACTTAGTAAACTAAGTATTTTTGCTGATTATATCAGACCTGCAACTCAGGTTAATACTTAGACTCTTTTATAACCTTGAAAATGACCAAACTACCCCTACGGGGCATAGTTTGTGTTTAAATTCGTTTCGGGCATAATAAAAGACATCTTACTGAGGTCACAACATATTTGAAGCATATTAACTTAGGAAACCTGTATATGGCTCTAATAATTACCCGTTACGCTTATTACGCGTTCGGTTCGGTTTATGTAACTAGTTTGCATAAATTAGCCGAAACGGGTCAAACCTTATCGGTGTTATCTCAAAATCCAGAGTGTGTATGAAATACCCATATTAAGAAAGTCTTCAAACTTGTCGGGTATAAATCACATTCTATCCGGTCTTCGCTTAATCGTGCGTACGAACCGTATCTTTGAAACTAACCGGTCTAAGCTTAAGCTTAACTAAAGACCCGTTAGGATTCTAATAGGTTATTATAAACCTTCGTTCCAGATTAGGAGGACCAGTAAAAGCTACTTGCATTTGCTTATTGTGATTATTACTTTGCTCAGGTAAATACTTTTAACTTATTTTCCCTATACGGGCTTGGGTTACGGTATATAAAATACCGCTTGGTCGGGCATTAAATCTTCCATCGTTTGGTGGTTAATTGAATAATTTGATCAGCCTGTTTAAATTGTTTTGTTTACTTAAAGCCTTTGGGGGGTTAATGACCATGTCCCGGATATCCTTGGCATCATTTTACGAAATGGCCACGACCTAAGCGCGGAGTGTAGGCGTACACTCGTCAGTGCATAAATAGAATATGTGGTGTGTCTATTGATCCTTAACCCGGCATCATCCGGGCTACTGAACGCATAAGGAACATGTAATTCTTTTACAAGATTATATATTTAAATAATTATCCCAAGTTATAAAATGTTTATGCCACGTGCATCCAAATCAATTTTAATCATTTTTAAAATGAGTCAGTTGATTGTATTTACCAGTGTAAACTGACGTATTTTCCCAAAAAGATTAAATGCAGGTACTAAGCGTAATAGGCTGGATTCTCTCCTTAGCATCAATAAAGAGTCTCGCAAGCTTAAGATGCCTATCGTCAGTTGAACTACTATTTCCTATTTATTTTCGATCCGTCTGTGGATAAACTTTCAACTGTTTGTGATACACGATATTACAATATTTTATTCGGTTGAAATATATCTTTAAATTGCTTCCGCTGTGCATATTAAATATTGTGTTGTTTGACTATTATGTTGCCAACCACGTCACGATACTCCCCACCGGGCCCACCGGTGACACATGGAAATCGGGGTGTGACACCCTGCAGGGGAGCAGGGTGACGGGAAGGTGGATGACGTTGTTGCATTGGTCTTACCTCCTCCTAATGTGCCTGTTATTGATATCTCTTCAGATTCCATCTTACACTCTATTGCAGACACCTTTGAGTCTGTAACCTCTTCAGCCCTGCAGGACTCCACCTTTACGCTACTGATGACGATGATGCGCTGTCTGATGCTCCATCATCTCCTATTCGAGCCCCCACACCCCCTCATGTCCCAGATCATGTACCGGTCCCAGATCCAGTTCCATTTGGTTTACCTTTTGTTGCCCCACTTATCCCTGAGCCTGTTTCAGCACCACTAGATCTTCCACCCGTTGATCCACTTGTTCCATTGTTCCACAGCCTCCACCTGCTGATGTGGTTCCCCCTCATCTTGTTTCAGACGAGCATCGTACCGATCTCCCTATCATTTTTCTACAGGAGATTCCAGCTCCCCGTCCAGGGGAAGGCCCATCTGGTCAGCCGCCGAGCTTCGACCCTTTCATATCGTCTGATTTCCCACCTATCCCACAGTTTACACCATTTACACCAGCTTCTCTTGACGAGCCATTTCGATGGTTCCTACCTTACACCATGCCTATTTCCGACCAGTATCACCCCTTGCATCACGCCGGTTACATACGTGATGAGTTACTTCTGTCCCTTCAGCTACAGTTCGAGATACTGAGCCGCAGAGTCCTCGAGTTAGAGTTTGGTAGGGTGCCAGACGATTACCATTTCCATTTCATCCTACTTCTGCTCCCCACCCTCATCATCAGCTTCTTTTGTACCTCCACCTGCTGCTCCCACATCTATTCCGGGCTTTGATGCCCTTTTCCTCACAGTTGAGTAGCAGATCAGCTATCTGGTTCGTCATGTTCATGAGCTAGAGGAGGAGCTCACCCACGTTCACATTTTGCTCTTTTTCCCTCCTCCTCCACCCCCTTCAGCATCCTAGATTTTTGGTTTTACGCAGGTACCCTACTTTTGGTGAGAACGCCCCAATTGAGCCCTAGATTATGAAGATACGAAGACCACTTTTTGATTGATACTTTTGTATATGACAGACTTGTATGACCAGGGTAGTGTGACCCTGTGTCTCTTTTGATATGCTACAATTTAAAAAAAAAACAATGTATCTTGTGGTGGAATATTAATGAAAAGCTCAATAGTCGTGTTCTCACTAAATACATTGTTGGTTTACATGTTCACGAGATGATTATGTTAATATGTGGTTGTTTGTTATGATGATTGCTTATGTTATATATATATATATATATATATATACGTGCATCTCCTAGATGATTACATAATGAATAAGGCCTAACCTATCCGATCTTCTTACTGGAAGAACAATGCCGCCCCGATGAAATATCAATAACAACAATACGTTGCCAATGACTGAAGCAGAGCTGCAAGAACGCATCTCACAAGCTATTTCCCAGCACGAGGCCATCCGCTTAGATCATAGCGGTGGTACCTCTGGAAATAACCCCCCAACCGGTAATGTTAAGTCACCTAAGACATATTACAACTCGTTTGGATATTTCCAATTGTGCTTTGCCAATGCTTACTGTGAATTATGTTGCTTGTGTTACAGGCTGTACTTACAAGCAATTCTTGGATTGCAAGCCTCTTAATTTCGATGGCACGGGAGGTGCTGTCGCTTTCATTCGCTGGGTAGAGAAAACTGACTCTGTGCTGAGGATGAGCAAGTGTGCTCCTGAACAAAGGGTTACGTATATTTCTGGATTATTTATGGACGGAGCGCTTTCATGATGGAACCTCCAAGTCCAAACACTGGGTGAAACTGCTGCATACGCGTAAACATGGGATGAACTTAAGGAGTTAATGCGCAAGAAGTACTGTTCTCGAGCTGAGATTCAGAAACTAGAGACAAAGTTCTGGAACTTGAAGATGTATGGTCCGAAGGTAGCCGAGTATATCCAGCGTTTCCATGATTTGTTGAGGGTTGTTCCTTACCCGGTGGAGCCAGAATTCAAAAGAATTGAGCTTTTTATCTGGGGTTTGGCACCTCAGATCTTAAGTATGGTTACAGCTTCCAAGCCTCGGACTTTTGCTGAGGCTATGGATCTAAGTGTGGCACTTACTAAGGAGGCAGTTCGTTTGGGAAAGTTTTCTATCTCTAAGACGAAAAAGAAGGAGACCCATGTAGAGTCCTCAGGTGATAACAAAAGGAAGTTCACAAATTTTAAGAAGAGCACCCGAGTGAACAACAACACCAACAAGCATAGGGATACCAACCAACCAGCTAAGGCGCGGGCTGGCGCTGCAAACACTGAACCCAGGGGAAAAGGATATATGGGTACCCTACCAAAGTGTGATGTTTGCCAATTTCATCATACTGGTCGATGTAGATATGGAAAATGCGATACTTGTGGGAAAATTGGGCACTCAAAGGAGACGTGTTGGTATGGGGCAGGACGTGGGAATGGAGGACAAGGTGGTAATGGTAATGGTAATTGTGGCGGGAATGGAAATCAGTATGGTAATCAGAATCGGGGTGGAAACGGGAACCAAGCGGGTAATGGAAATCGTGGAGGAAACAACAATAACAACTAGGGTGGTAATGGAAATGGACGCGGCCAAGGCTGTTTTGGCTGCGGTGACTTGTGGCCCTTCAAGAAGGATTGCCCTAAAAACAATTACGCTCGTGGAAGGGTGTTCACCATTGGAGCCAGGGAAGCACGCCAGGATCCAAATGTGGTTACTGGTACGTTCCCTCTTAACCAACGATATGCATCTAAGCTTTTGATACTGGTGCCGATTTTAGCTTCGTATCCCTAGACTTTAAGAATGCACTTGGTTTAGTTGCAAGTAAGCTAGCCATTCCATATTCGATATAACTGGCTAATGGAAAGTTAGTAGAGGCGAATGAGGTGATTAAGGAATGTACTTTGGAGCTTGGAGAGCGTGAATTTTCTATTGATCTTCTACCGGTGGATTTGGGAAGCTTTGATGTCGTTGTTGGAATGGATTGGTTGTCTAATAACCGCGCGGAGATAGTTTGCCATGAGAAGACCATTCGCATTCCGTTGGCGAATGAAGAGACGATCGTGGTTCATGGGGAGAAGCACGATACGCCCTTACGGATTATCAATTGTATGAAAGCGCAGAAGTGCCTACGAAAAGGATGCGTTGCCTTCCTAGCTCAAGTAGTGGATAAGAAGGTTGAGGAACCAAAGCTTGAAGACATCCCAGTGGTGAGGGATTATCTTGAGGTCATCCCCGAAGACTTGCCAGGATTACCTCCGCACAGGCAACTCGAATTCCACATCGACTTGGTTCCAGGCGCCGCGCCTGTAGCCAACGTACCATATCGACTTGTGCCATCAGAAATGCAGGAGTTATCTACGCAGGGGAGCTCTGGTGTTGTTTGTTAAGAAGAAGGATGGTAGCTTTCGAATATGTATCGACTATCGGGAGTTGAACAAGTTAACTATCAAGAATCGGTATCCTTTGCCGAGGATTGATGACTTGTTCGATCAACTACAAGGCTCTAGCTACTACTCGAAGATCGAATTGAGGTCAGGGTATCATCAGTTGTGAATACGGGAAGAAAGTATCCCTAATACGGCCTTTAGGACTCGCTATGGGCACTACGAGTTCCTTGTTATGCCGTTTGGCTTGACAAACGTACCGGCTGTATTCATGGACCTCATGAATCGAGTGTGTAAGCCTTATCTGGACAAGTTTGTGATCGTGTTTATTGATGACATTCTTATTTATTTGAAGACCAAGGCGGAACATGAGCAACATCTGCGAGCTATCTTGGAGCTTCTGAAGAAAGAACAGTTGTATGCCAAATTGTCGAAGTGCGAATTTTGGATTCGCGAATTGCAATTTTTAGGTCATGTGGTGAATGAAATTGGAATTCATGTTGACCCTGCCAAGATTGAAGCGATCAAGAATTGGGAAGCCCCAAAGACGCCAACTGAGATACGACAATTTCTGGGTCTAACAGGCTATTACAGACGGTTCATTGAGAATTTTTCAAGCATTTCTCAACCATTAATGTCCCTAACCCAGAAGGATAAGAAGTTTTATTGGGGCCAGAAACAAGAAGCAGCTTTTCAGACGTTAAAGGATAAACTCTGTGATGCACCGATACTGTCTTTTCCAGATGGTACCGATGGATTTTTAGTATATTGCGATGCTTCTCGCCAAGGTCTCGGTTGCGTGCTGATGCAACGAGAGAAAGTTACGCGTCACGACAGTTGAAGGTTCATGAGAAGAATTATACAACGCACGACCTAGAGCTCAGAGCTGTAATTTTTACGTTGAAGATTTGGCGTCATTATTTATATGGCACTCGCTGCACGATCTTCACAGACCATAAGAGTCTGCAGCACATCTTTGATCAGAAGGACTTGAATATGAGACATCAAAGATGGGTTGAGCTGTTGAATGATTATGATTGCGAAATCAAGTATCACCCGGGCAAGGCGAATGTTGTAGCAGACGCCTTGAGCCGCAAGGAATGTGCAAAGCCTCTAAGGGTGCGTGCCTTAGACATGACTATTCAACCTGATCTTACCACTCGAATTCGCGAAGCACAGCAAGAAGCACTTAAACCAGAAAACTTACGGGCTGAATCCCTACGTGGTAAGGAAGTGAAGTTGTTCCCAAGGGAAGACAGAACTTTTTATTTCATGAAACGAATCTAGGTACCATTCTTCGGTGATATACGAACGCTTATTCTGGATGAAGCCCACAAGTCGAGGTACTCGATCCATCCTGGATCCGAAAAGATGTACCAAGACTTAAAGGATTTTTATTGGTGGCCCAAGATGAAAGCTGACATTGCTACATATGTGGGAAACTGTCTGACTTGTGCTAAAGTTAAGGCAGAATACCAGAAATCGTCAGGGCTGCTGCAACAACCTGAGAATCCCGTCTGGAAGTGGGAACAAATCTCTATAGATTTTATTACACAGCTGCCAAGAACCCAAAGGGGACACGATATGATTTGGATGATTATTGATCGACTCACAAAGTCTGCGCACTTTTTACCGATCAGCGAAAAAGACAACACAAGGAAGTTAGCAGAGATTTACATCAGGGAAATTGTGGCACAACATGGAGTGCCTGTTTCCATCATATCCGACCGGGATGGTCGCTTTGTGTCAAGAATCTGGCAATCGTTTCAGCAAGCATTTGGATCACAGTTGAATCTCAGCACAGCCTTTCACCCACAAACGGAGGGCCAAAGAGAACGGACGATTCAGACTTTGGAGGATATGTTGCGTGCTTGTGTGATGGACTTCGGTGGAAGTTGGGATACTCAACTGCCCTTGGTGGAGTTTTCTTACAATAATAGTTATCACACCAGCATATAGGCAACCTCGTTTGAAGTTCTCTATGGACGTAAATGTCGATCCCCGCTATGTTGGGCAGAGACCGGAGATACGCTGGTTATTTGTCCTGAATTAGTTCAGGAAACTACAGACAAGATTGCGCAGATACGCGACCGGATTAAGTCAGCCCGTGACAGACAAAAGAGCTATGCTGACAAGCGAAGGAAACCATTGGAATTCGAGGTTGGTGATATGGTGTTATTGAAAGTCTCACCTTGGAAAGGCGTGGTACGTTTTGGTAAGCATGGAAAGTTAAACCCACGGTACATTGGACCCTTCGAGATCCAGGAGAGGATTGGAACTGTCGCCTACAAACTGAAACTTCCAGAAGAACTCAGTAGTGTTCATGACACGTTTCACGTGTTAAATCTCAAGAAGAATCCGACTCAAGAAACAATTGTTATTCCCGCAGACGAGATCCACGTCAACGACAATCTCCAATTTACCAAAGAACCTATTGAGGTTACGGACTAGAAAGTCCACAAGACTCGGAGAAGTCGTATTAAGCTGGTCAAGGTTCGTTAGAACTCGCGTAACGACCCAGAGTTTACCTGGGAACGTGAAGACCAAATGAAGTCAAAATACCCACATTTGTTTCCCAACTCCCCCGCAACCGATAACGCAGTTTAAATTTCGGCACGGAATTTTCTTAACGGGGGGAGAATGTGACAACTGTCAATTTTCAGTGTATCCGTACAATGTTAAACAGTAATTTGTATCTTAACGACTGTGCCTGATTTGGATTAATGACGTTAATGAATTTCTGATTTCTGTCATATACATACAAGTGCATTCCATGTCGCATAATCTCTTATCATTACTGCATGCAACACAATATGGCTCATTTAGTGCACAGAACAAAGTTAGCACAGTTATCAGACAAACTAGAAGTACTGGCGGAAGTTCAGTACTCACACAAACATGATGTTAAGACACTGAATGAGCCCGAAACTAAGAGTTACACTAGTATAGTGTGTAGGAAAGTAGGGATCATAAAACTTCCTTCCTAGTGATAGTTTAAGTGGCGGAAAGTGCTTAAAACTCACAGAAACTGCAGAATTCTGCATATTGCAGCAAAAATCATCATTTTAACTACAAAATATAATGCAGAATTATGGTTTAATGGTCCAGAATACCTTCCTAAGTGTCGGGAATCAAAACTGGTATAAAAGCCAATATTAAGCACACTAAACTACGTAATTTAGCACCATAACGAACCGGTAACCAACCGAATAACCGGACACTACCCGAAACACCAAATTTTCACTAGAAGCATTGTTTTAGTGTTACGAAGCTAGTTATGGTCACCAAACATCATAACACATCCTATAAACACTAAACACATATAACACTAACTAATTCCATTACATTCTAACCAAGATCACTAACTTACCATTACAACATAACTATACCCCCCCCCCAATGTTGACGATCACAAGGTGGGCCACCACCTTGATTTTCTTTCATTTGTTTATTTGATTTGTTTATTACTTTAGAAACACATTAACCACTAGTTTATGAAATGTTGGAGGAACTTGTTTTAAAAACCAAAAGACCTAATACATTTCTCATTTCATCATTCAAACAACACTTCTCCTTTCTTTCTTTCCTCCCATTCTCGGCTCACACACCTCCACCATACACATCCATTTTCAAGTCATTCTCAAACATTCCAAGGTGATCTAAGGGTGAAAGGAACATAGTTAAGAAGCTTGGATGCTTTGGAGTTTGAAGGACTATCACCAAGAGCTTTTATCCACCTCCTTCATCATCATCTTCATCTTAGTTTCTTCCCTAGCCATAGAACTAGTAGTAAGCTCCTCACAACTTGATTTTACTTCTAATTTTAGTGGTTAAAAGGTTATGTAACTTGTTAATCATAAGAATCTCAAAGAAACATGAAGATGATCACTAACATAAAGCTTAATAACATGAAAATCTAAGTTGTTTTAGTGTGTGTATGAAACTTGTTTGTTGATTTCTTGTGATTATGATGTTGATCATCATAAGAAGCTTGCTAAATGACGATTAAACACATGATCTAGCAAGTATGAGGATGAATCTTGTGAAATTTGTGATAATCATCCTTCATGTTAAACATGAACTTGAATATGAGATTGTTTTAGAGTATGATGATTATGTTTACAAGTTATAAGTCTTGAAAATGAAAGATTTCAAAAATAATCTTTTCAAGAAACCAAAGTTATTTACAAGATTTAACATGATCAAGGTTTTTAAAGAAATTAATCATGTCCTAAGTGTTAAAACAAGGTTAGAAGAGTGTTGGTGACAAGAAGAATGCAAGAATAATTATCTTTAGAAAATCATCATGTAAGTTGTAAAGAACTAAAATTTACAAGAATGGGTTTTATAAAATATAAACCATGTTTTTAGGGGTAACTAAACTTACTAAACAACATGTTAAGTTACTACAAATTTTTACAAACTTTCAAGTTCATGTCATAGTGTAAATTGAATATTTGAAGCACATGGTAAGTCTTGTTTAAATTGTTGATGATTTTTAAAAAGAAAATGATATGCCTTTGGGCATGGAAACCTCCATTTTTAAGGGGAAACTATCTAAATTTTTTTGTAGAAATTAAACACTTAGGAAAATATTTTTAAACAAGTGTTTATAAGTAAATTTTAATCATGGTTTTCATATAAAAATTTGCCATAATTTTTATTACAAAAATTACAAATATTGGAGGTTGATTTTTGATAAATAAAATGAGTAAGTATATATTTAGGAAAATATATATTTAGATATCAAAAATTGTGTGCTACTTGTATATTATGTGTATTAGTTATATTATTTTATGAACTTGAAAATAATATAACACACCAAATATACCAAAATTGTAATGTGGAAATATTACCAAAATCCCAAGAAAATAAATATATAATCTATACCCGAATATTGGAGAAACCGGACAAGGACTGAGGACTATAAATATATATAAATTCCGGATGTAATTTCGTAACTCGACATGTATGACAAATGGTATTTTGGAAACCAAAGAAACGGAAAATATGATTTTTACAAGTATTACAAAATATATCATATTTTGTCAAATAGAAAATATATTATTTTTGAGTGGAGAAAATATATATTTTCTTAAACAAATTAAAAATATATTATTTTGGGTGAAAAATGGAAATATATATTTTCTAAAGTTAATCTTAAAAATATAGATTATTTTTGAGGTTTATATGAAAGTATAATTATTTTTGCCAAGTAAAGTTTATAGATAATTTTCTATAAAAGTTTTCTTAAAATACATATATTTTAAGAATATTAATTGGTGATTTTTAGTTGATTAAAAATAGTATTCCAAAAAATTAAATACAAAATTAAGTATAAAATACTTAATAAATACAAGAGAATACGTATCCACGTACGTATAAAATACACACCGGAATACACCACCAATGCTTGGCAAAATACACAAATACACAAGTATCAAAATACACAAGTATGAAAATACACAAGTACAAGTATACCCACACTTGGGAAATATTTACGAAAGAATTACAAATGATCTAAGTCAAAAATACATTATTTTAACAATATTCCAAATAATTGAGTAAATATAATTTAAGTTAAAATATTATCATTTTAACTAATCATTATATACTTTGGAACTACATAATGTAACTCAAAGAATACCAATTCCAAAATAAGTCATAACAACTAAGACTAAGAGTCGTTACATGACCTACCTGTCTAATAAACATAGCACATGTGTAGGTAGTCGTACGGCCATAAGAAAGGACCTTTGAGTTACAAGGAACAGGACACAAATCTGTGAGTTCATGCCCCCCTTTTCTTTTAACTGTTTTCAGTTTTATAACTTCGGGGGTGAAATACATGTTACAAATATTTCAAACATTTACAAATGGTATGGTTAGCTAAGAAATGAACTGTTAGATCATGTGAATGGGTAGGCGCACACTTAAGACCTTTAATCCTTGTATAAGGACCACGGGGCATGAGTGGTAGATCTATCTGGGTGTTGCGAGCCCCACCCACGGGCCGGAGTGGCCGAATGCGGTTACTATGTCGTTCCACCCTGGTGGACCGGTACAAAATCCGCTAGGTTTGAGCCTTCCTGCACCATTGCACGCATATTAATGATCTTGCAAATCGTTAATTGATCTGTTCATAGATTCTTTCATACCGGTTTACAAAGACATACTTACAAATGTTTACAAGGTTATTCGTGCACACATACAAAAACACATGAACTCGCTCAACTTTTGTTGATGTTTTCAAACTACATGTATTTCAAGAAACTAATGGATCTTGCAATGTTTGACAAGGTCTCAAGAAGTATTTACAAGAAATGATGTCATCTGAACTTTTGAAGGGTTTGACTTGGATGTCTTATCTTAGATAAGACATACGAGTCAAAGCCTTGGTTATTATATGTCTTTTGTTTAAAGTCCTTCATGGAACTTGTTTCATTCAGATGGTTTGTAAGTTAAACTTGAAGTTGATGGTTGGTACTAAATAATTTTGTTTGTATTATTTTGAAATGTTTTAATGAGTGAGTATCATGGTTTTTAATCATATAGTTGTTTGTTATAATTGAATGCAATGATATTAAGCAAGTCACACATCATACGCTTCCGTAAAAGTCAGGGTGTGACAGTTATACTCGCATTTATACAATTTATGTTAGACTCGTACTCATATATATACTCTCATTTATACGATTTATGTTTATGCTCATGTTCATTCGTTTATGCTCAAATTTGTACTCACATTTATACTCCTTTTTCATACACGTTTCGCTCATACTTGTACCCATACTCTTGACATGTGTTTTGTGTTTATGCTCACATGTGTGTTCATATTCAAACTTATACTATGCTCATGCTTTACTCAAAATTTATACTTCGCATCTATACGTGAGCGAAACCCGAGGGATTCGCTTACGTTGGCCTTATACTATTTGGAACGCAAACATGCTAATATGCTACATTTCCTTACACACACAATCTTATTTTCAAAATTTATGTATACCTTGATTCATACGCAATTAGTACAAGCTATGCAGATCATGCGACGATTGGTATAATCGCGGGTGCACACGGGATTATAGTAATGGACGTTTGAGAACCATAGAGTGTACTACTGCGTATAGTAAGACACGGAATGTAACATGACACCGAACACGAGACGGACGTAATGTGGTCAAAACATGGTGGATACGCCATTGGTACGTCCTATATATAAGTGTTTTCACCATGTTACCAAACTTTCGTCAAACGTGCCATGAGAAATTCAGTGTTTTGCAAACCTTTTGGATCTAATTTAAACTTTAAACACCTCACAAACGCGTTATATCCGATTATCCACGATGAGACTCCATTCTTAGCACGCTACTTTCATCTATTCAATACTTATGCCATTCTTATACTTGCATTCGTTTATTAAAAGTAAATCGTTCACTTTTATATTCCCATTATTCAAGTCTTTTATAACGAACCCTGTTCATGATCAAGTCTATTAAAACATTCGAATCCTAATATACCTCCTTACTTTTAAAACTATCTTCTATTATTTATACTAAATTCTCCCTCTAAAATGCGACACATTTTAATACGTCTCCAATTTGTGTTACTATAAATTGTTTAAACTCACGTTGCCTATGTGCACACCTGCACGTTATAGTTATTCCTAACGCTTTAACTCATTTTAGTCAAACAAACTCCTTTTAACAAAACCTATCCTTCCATCCATCTTAAAGTCTTCCTCTTGAATAAATTTCGAGCGAAATTTCCTAAAGGAGGGGAGACTGTAACGCCCCTAATTTTTCATATTTCTATACTTTTAAAAAATTCGTGTCCGTTTTCTATTCTTTTTAGAATCACAGTCGAAATCAGATCGGAAAATGGATTGAAAAACGACAAACGACGCCTTTTGCGCGCTTTTAACGCAACCGACGAACGAGCACCTCACACATCGATTTTCCGTCAACATTTACGTAATTTAATCCTAATATAATACCCTACGAAATTTCACGACGTTCAGTTGTGAAGATGATTTCAGAAATTTATCGGGCCACTAAAAACACAGGAAGTGGGCTTGTGGGCCTTGGGCCCAAGCCCACTAACCAAACCTAATTATTATAAAAAAAGATAGCCAAACCCTAATCTTCTTTTGTTAATAGCCGTTACGTATGTCTTCCCCACACATCTTCTAGTTCCTCTGCAAGCATCTACACACACCTACATCTCTTTCCCTTCCCTTCTTCTTAGCAACAACATTCATACTCAATCAAGCATCAGGCCCTACCCACTGTTCCCAGCCGACACCCCCAAGGTCTCCCTACCCCACGTTAATAAACCGGCAGACCACAAGGCGGTCCAGACGACCAGTGTGGCGGCCGGCCACCGTGGTTGGTGGTCTGGAGGAGCAAAACGACGACAGAGGTGGCTTGGTGGTGTCGTCGGACGTTCGGTTCGATCACATAGAGACAGATACCGAGAGAGGGTGAAGTCAGAGAGTATCAGTGAAGATCGGAACTCAGGTGTAACGGCTGCAGCGGTGGTAGAGCTCGACAGAACCATCGGCGACGGCGCCGCCATGACGGCGGCGGTGGTGTTTTGACTCAGACGAGTTCAATCGGTAAACCCATCTTTTTTTTCTTTTATTTTGGTTTCTAATATTTCTTTAGATCTGATGAAAGATGATTTGGTTATTGTTTGCTTTGGTTCGGGTCTGCGATGAACAACCAAGCCGACAGTTACAGCGAGGGTTCGGTTCGGGTTCAGTCGACACCGTGTCAACGTGGTCGTCACGGTTCCGGTAAGGGTTTGAGTGTTATTCTGTTAAGCTTAGGTTATGTTTCATAATCGGATTCCGTTGCAAGTTTTGTTTATTTAAGTTTCAAATTCGAGTTCCATTTTAATCGAGCTCCCAATCGTCCAGTTTCAGTTCCAGTCCGGTCAAACGCGGTCATCACGAGTCGACATGGTCAAACAGTCAATCGTGGTCAATTGGTCAACACAAGTCCAACACGCGAAGCGGTAAACTTTAAACGATGCAAAGTTCATTTATGATGTTTTTCGTAAATATTATTTAGTCTCAAAACCAAACCAACATTTTCGTTATGATTTATATGTATTTGTGATTATTCGCGACAAAATATGACATATTACATATATATTGTTATTGAATTGATTGAGTTTTGAAAAATATAAAGACAACTTGATTGTCGGGATCGTCCAAAAACAGAGGAAACTCTGCCCGTTTTTCCTAAAAATCCGTAAAACGAAACGCGTCAATTTTATAAAATGGAGCCTATCGGATTCAATTAATTTTTTTATAAAATAGATGTAAATGTATAATATTTTTCTTAATAACTAGTTATTTTATGATTATTTTAAGACAAAGGTGTGCTATTTTAATAATTTATAATTAAACTCATAGTTTTAAGGTTAGAGATTTTTATATTTAATTTTATATATGTTCGCATCGACATGTATATTTTTAATTAAATCTCAATCAGTTTGAACAATATCAAGATAAGCATACTTATATAGATACATGCCACATAACTTAATTTTGATAAAGCACCGACTAACTAACTTGGAAATTGTTTTGGTCAAAAATTACCGAAGCAATTAAGTGATCAAATTAGTTAAGTGAGGTAGTGTGCTAGAAATTTGTGTTGAAAATATGATGGTTTAGTTGTTTGTTGTCACACCCCGACCACGTAGAACATACAAAACGTGGCGGAAATGTCGGGGAGTGTTGTAACAGAATTAATTGTTTCAAATCCATGGCAATTGAAGTTTCGTTTTATTGATTAAAAGTGTTACAATGTCTTAACAAACAAAGAAATACAACATAATTAACTAGTCTTGCATCTTTTATTGTCACTAAAGCCCAAGTATGCCTATGTGTATCTTGATCATCTTATGCAACAGCTCCTGAAAAACACATGTGAAAATAGGTACGTCAGCATAAAAATGCCTGTGAGATACATAGGTTTTGTGAAAATAGGTTTCATGACTTATGTTTGAGAAAATGTTTAGTCATGAACCTTGTTATTTGCTTTGCTTTGTAAATCATTTGAAAATCGATAAGATCAGATGATAAGTATAAATAAATGTAAGGTTAAATGAATAACCAAGTAAAATATGTTTGCATAAGATAAGATGTTTATAAATCAATGTCTTGTGAAAAGTATGTTATTTGTATAAAATGTTCTATGTCTCAAACTGAAATGATTCAAATAACGCTATGATATGTAATACCATACAAACACTTATATATAGGAAGTACCAGCGGCGTATCCACCATGCTTGTATCATATTACACACTCATCGTTACTTAATCACTTAATCAAACCAAGCCAACCAATGTAAGAAGTCTATGTTTAAATCAATTGTCAAATGTATTGGGTAATATGTCAAAGTGTTCATGTCAAGATGTAAATCATATCAAAATGTCTATGTCAAATATCCATGTCAAATGTCTATGTCAAATATCCATGTCAAATGTCTATGTCAAAATGTCATGTATGGCAAGTGAAATGTCTCAACTAAACCATATGCACAAAACAAAGTATTGAAGTAAAACTTGGTTTAAATCAAAGTTATGTTTTGTGGGAAATGCATGATCAAATGTCAATCATGTTAAAATGTCTATGCCGAAATGTCTATGTCGAATGTCTATGTCAAAATGTCATGTAAAACGATGTACTAAGTAATGCACACAATTGGGCACACCTAGCATGAAATGTCATAAAATCATGTACTATAATGTACTAACGAACATAGCAGTATATGATGTTAAAACAGGAAAGCATGAAAGTAACAAGTAGGCACATGTGTTCCACCCCAAAACAGTTTGGAAAACAGTAAAAGAGGGGTCTATGTACTCACCTGAGATTGCTCAGAAGTCCTAGGATAACCACCAAGCAATGCTAGAGATCGCGGAATATCAAACGGCACCTAATATAGGTAACTACATTAATAAACCGGACCTAAATCGGAAGATCGGGTAGCATTAGGGTTTGTAAACCAAACGAGTGTAGAGACTCGTGTCATTTGGTTTAACAAAGCCTACATACTAAATGAAACTTAACCTAAGTGTCTACGACCCATTACGACCCGTTTAGGTAGCTTATGCTACTTTAACGCGTCGTTCGCGTGAAACGCGTTCGGACCGCCTAACTAGTCCTATGACAAGTGTTATATGCCTAAACATATTACATAATCAGTTATGTGACAAAGGTTTAGGTTACATATGCTTAATTACCAATTATACATGAAAAGGGTATTCTGGTAATTTACCTAAGGCATATAAACTACCTATCATACAACTACTTAAACGATGTGACCATAGGGTATAACCTCGGAAGGTTATTCCCTACCTACTATGGTCACCTAATGTGTTTGGTCGGATCCTAATGATCGACCAAACTGGGTCGGGTTCGAGGTATAAGCGATTTATCAGATCGCTTACCCTACGACCCTAGACAACGTGGTAATCAGTGGGCATAGTCCCAAGGGACTATGACCAACGTGATTACACTCACGTTGCGAAGTTCAAACGAACTTCGCATTGACCATTACTGGTCAACGCTGAAAGTCAAACAAAGTTTGACTTTCTGACTCGAAAAGCAGTAAAATAAGGAAAAGAACGAAAGAATACTTACGAAGGGTCCCCGAATGCTAAACTCGATTCAAAAATCTCAGGTATGAAACAAATGTTTCAACTTAGAGTTTCTCAAATCAAGTTTCTAGTGATTTTAGCAATGGGGGGTATGGGGTATTTATAGGAATACCCGAACCGTTAAGATCGTTTCATGGAAAACGTGCCTTAATCCCATCCGTACATGTGTTGCAAAGTTATGGTGTTTAGGTGTTTAAATTCCATCCATACATGTGTTGCAAAGTCATGGTGTTTAGGTGTTTAAATTCTATCCATACATGTGTTGCAAAGTCATGGTGCCAAAATTCCATCCTTATCCGCTGACTAAGCAAGTTTAGAATGTGTGGTTGTGAATTAAACAACGGCTAATACATCGAATCTGGTCCCGAATGCGAAAAACGAACCAAATGACGCGACGAATGGATTTTTCTTATGGCGAACACTAAAATAAAATATTTTAGTGCTTACATAAATTTTTGGATGTCCGGATGTATTCAGAACGTAAGTTACGCGTAAAAATGCAAACTTGTGCACTTTTTGACGCTTTTAGTCCCTGAATGACACAAAAGTTTATTTTAGCATACCGAACACCTCAAAGCCTATTTCTAAGCTATGTAAAGGATATTTATGGTATGTTTAACTTATGTTCATGTCCCGGAAGGTCTGTTACAGTTCAAATTGGCATACTTTCGCAGTTTGTCAACTTTAGTCCCTGTAAGCGATTAAACTTGATTTCATCACACCAAACCTTCCAAAACTTATATCTAAGTTATGTAAAGGTTATTTAAGGTATGTTAAGCCTATTTCACTATTCCGGAGTGTTCGTTGCATTAAACTGGTTATATTTACGCATCAGTGCGTGTATAACCTTCCAGAAAGCGATTTAGAGCTTGAAATCGAACATGAGTTGATATGTGCAAAAGATACACATATTTATACAAGTCCAAAGTGTGAAATACATTATTTCATTGGTTTGGCATTTGTTTGATGGTTGAAATGACACAGGTGTTACAGTCTCCCCTACTTTAGGAAATTTCGTCCCGAAATTCATTCGTAGGAGTCTATTTGTGACTTTGTGTTAAATAACCATCAAAGATGAACAAGACATAACCCTGTAATTTCTCTTTAACGAACATTTTTCAGAAATGAAAAATGAACAGAGTTATTTTCAACAGGCATTCTTTAGAAACGAAAATGAACAGAATAGTCATTTTCCACAACATCTTCAGAAACAAAAAAAATGAACAGAATAGTCATTTTACATCTTCAGAAACAAAAATGAACAGAATAGTCATTTTACATCTTCAGAAACAAAAATGAACAGAATAGTCATTTTACATCTTCAGAAACAAAAATGAACAGAATAGTCATTTTACATCTTCAGAAACAAAAATGAACGGAATAGTCATTTTACATCTTCAGAAACAAAAATGAACAGAATAGTCATTTTACATCTTCAGAAACAAAAATGAACGGAATAGTCATTTTACATCTTCAGAAACAAAAATGAACAGAATAGTCATTTTACATCTTCAGAAACAAAAATGAACGGAATAGTCATTTTACATCTTCAGAAACAAAAATGAACGGAATAGTCATTTTACATCTTCAGAAACAAAAATGAACGGAATAGTCATTTTACATCTTCAGAAACAAAAATGAACGGAATAGTCATTTTACATCTTCAGAAACAAAAATGAACGGAATAGTCATTTTACATCTTCAGAAACAAAAATGAACGGAAATAGTCATTTTACATCTTCAGAAACAAAAATGAACGGAATAGCCATTTTACATCTTCAGAAACAAAAATGAACGGAATAGTCATTTTACATCTTCAGAAACAAAAATGAACGGAATAGACTCTAGACACATGACAAAATTCGCTGTGGTTTCTGTGCACTGAATTCCATAATTATGTATGCATCCATAATTATGCAATTCCTTGCATAGTCCGCACAACTTGTCTTGAAATGTTTGTGGGGAGGATAATCAAACCTGTGATGAGTGTGACTAGACTACCATAGGGTCCTTTTAATTAGATCAACAAAGGATCCTTTTAATTAGACCACCAAGGAGTCCTTTCAGCTATATCATCACATGATATTCCTAACCAGATTTTTGGATCAATCTGTTTACCTAGACCTCTCAGGATCTAATTATGGAATGGTACAATATAATCCAAGGGTCTTTACTATTACGTACAAGCCCGTTGAGGATTTAATATAGCACCCAAAGATATGGAAGATTCTACGAGGATTTGAATGACAAGAATTTGGATCACACCAAAAACATAAAGGAAACACATAAGCACATAATCACATAGTTGTTTAACTTGGTTATTAATTTGTTATCTTTGGACGCGGATACTTAAAGCACACCAGGAATCCAATTCGTGGATTTCATTTGGCACTTTAATCATTAGAATCTAACTATGAAGATAGGAAGATCTAAATAAGAATTCGGCTTTGTCCTTATTGAATGGTAATGTTCGTATTAAGGCATACGAATAATTCAATTAAGGGCTCCGATTTGAGTGATATTCATCCACAAGGATCTGATTATGAGGATAGAAAGATCCTTTATGGATTTTGAAATTTGTGTAACGAGAGGTGCTTCGACACCTTGCACTAGGCGTGCTTAAGTCGATACACAAAGTAGAAAGTTCATGAGGTTGAGGCGCTAGATATGCCAAGGCGACATATGAAGCAGAACTTGAAGGTTAAGTAGCAACAGGGTTTGTAACTGCTTTGCTTTGAACAGCAAAGCGACACATATTAACCAAATGTCTCCATCGTCCACCGTGGGTACATTTGAAACAAGGTATTTGATTTGAATAATGACGATGGCCTTGATTGCACCAAGGAGCAGTTCCCTTATACAGCTTCATCCCTGAGGCGTGTCATGGTGATAGCTAAGTCAACGGTCCTCTGGAGTACGACGCCTATTCGCTGGGTAATTGCAGCACCTAGTTCGGACATTGTTGTTGCGATGAAGAGGCACCATGAAGAAAATAGAAGACATGGGAGGAAACAAGGGAAAGATAGTCGAGAGAAAATGACAACGCATGAAGATTGTGACCATTTGTTTGTTACCAAAGGCAAACAAATGAGACAGTGACTAATCAAAGTAAATGGGTCAATATAATGTATCGCGAAGACATGCTCGCCTATAAGTGAACACTCATCCCAAGAATTCCCAGGTAACCACAACTGGTCTCGCGTCTGATGAGATGTATACGAAGTGCTTGCCTAGACAGAAAACCCAGAATACAGGCATTCGCCCTTCCAGTTTGCACGTGTTCACATTATTTAAAACCCAAAACCTTGACGAGATTTTGAAAATTCAAAGGGTTCAAAACCTTATAATAGAGAGTTCAAAACCTTACAATAGAGGGTTCAAAACCTAGTAATCAATCATCCTAGAACAGATGATTAGTTTTCAAAGTGGTTTTGAAATTTATGTTCTTGTTGTGGTCGTCGCCTAAGGATAGGCGACGGTATTGTTTTATGACTAAACGCAAGTAAACTCGCGTTAGGGTCCTAAGAAAGTTATAGACTAGGTCAAAGCATTACTAATAACCTAATTCCCTATAACCATTGGCTCTGATACCATCTTTTCTGTCACACCCCGACCACGTAGAACATACAAAACGTGGCGGAAATGTCGGGGAGTGTTGTAACAGAATTAATTGTTTCAAATCCATGGCAATTGAAGTTTCGTTTTATTGATTAAAAGTGTTACAATGTCTTAACAAACAAAGAAATACAACATAATTAACTAGTCTTGCATCTTTTATTGTCACTAAAGCCCAAGTATGCCTATGTGTATCTTGATCATCTTATGCAACAGCTCCTGAAAAACACATGTGAAAATAGGTACGTCAGCATAAAAATGCCTGTGAGATACATAGGTTTTGTGAAAATAGGTTTCATGACTTATGTTTGAGAAAATGTTTAGTCATGAACCTTGTTATTTGCTTTGCTTTGTAAATCATTTGGAAATCGATAAGATCAGATGATAAGTATAAATAAATGTAAGGTTAAATGAATAACCAAGTAAAATATGTTTGCATAAGATAAGATGTTTATAAATCAATGTCTTGTGAAAAGTATGTTATTTGTATAAAATGTTCTATGTCTCAAACTGAAATGATTCAAATAACGCTATGATATGTAATACCATACAAACACTTATATATAGGAAGTACCAGCGGCGTATCCACCATGCTTGTATCATATTACACACTCATCGTTACTTAATCACTTAATCAAACCAAGCCAACCAATGTAAGAAGTCTATGTTTAAATCAATTGTCAAATGTATTGGGTAATATGTCAAAGTGTTCATGTCAAGATGTAAATCATATCAAAATGTCTATGTCAAATATCCATGTCAAATGTCTATGTCAAAATGTCATGTATGGCAAGTGAAATGTCTCAACTAAACCATATGCACAAAACAAAGTATTGAAGTAAAACTTGGTTTAAATCAAAGTTATGTTTTGTGGGAAATGCATGATCAAATGTCAATCATGTTAAAATGTCTATGCCGAAATGTCTATGTCGAATGTCTATGTCAAAATGTCATGTAAAACGATGTACTAAGTAATGCACACAATTGGGCACACCTAGCATGAAATGTCATAAAATCATGTACTATAATGTACTAACGAACATAGCAGTATATGATGTTAAAACAGGAAAGCATGAAAGTAACAAGTAGGCACATGTGTTCCACCCCAAAACAGTTTGGAAAACAGTAAAAGAGGGGTCTATGTACTCACCTGAGATTGCTCAGAAGTCCTAGGATAACCACCAAGCAATGCTAGAGATCGCGGAATATCAAACGGCACCTAATATAGGTAACTACATTAATAAACCGGACCTAAATCGGAAGATCGGGTAGCATTAGGGTTTGTAAACCAAACGAGTGTAGAGACTCGTGTCATTTGGTTTAACAAAGCCTACATACTAAATGAAACTTAACCTAAGTGTCTACGACCCATTACGACCCGTTTAGGTAGCTTATGCTACTTTAACGCGTCGTTCGCGTGAAACGCGTTCGGACCGCCTAACTAGTCCTATGACAAGTGTTATATGCCTAAACATATTACATAATCAGTTATGTGACAAAGGTTTAGGTTACATATGCTTAATTACCAATTATACATGAAAAGGGTATTCTGGTAATTTACCTAAGGCATATAAACTACCTATCATACAACTACTTAAACGATGTGACCATAGGGTATAACCTCGGAAGGTTATTCCCTACCTACTATGGTCACCTAATGTGTTTGGTCGGATCCTAATGATCGACCAAACTGGGTCGGGTTCGAGGTATAAGCGATTTATCAGATCGCTTACCCTACGACCCTAGACAACGTGGTAATCAGTGGGCATAGTCCCAAGGGACTATGACCAACGTGATTACACTCACGTTGCGAAGTTCAAACGAACTTCGCATTGACCATTACTGGTCAACGCTGAAAGTCAAACAAAGTTTGACTTTCTGACTCGAAAAGCAGTAAAATAAGGAAAAGAACGAAAGAATACTTACGAAGGGTCCCCGAATGCTAAACTCGATTCAAAAATCTCAGGTATGAAACAAATGTTTCAACTTAGAGTTTCTCAAATCAAGTTTCTAGTGATTTTAGCAATGGGGGGTATGGGGTATTTATAGGAATACCCGAACCGTTAAGATCGTTTCATGGAAAACGTGCCTTAATCCCATCCGTACATGTGTTGCAAAGTTATGGTGTTTAGGTGTTTAAATTCCATCCATACATGTGTTGCAAAGTCATGGTGTTTAGGTGTTTAAATTCTATCCATACATGTGTTGCAAAGTCATGGTGCCAAAATTCCATCCTTATCCGCTGACTAAGCAAGTTTAGAATGTGTGGTTGTGAATTAAACAACGGCTAATACATCGAATCTGGTCCCGAATGCGAAAAACGAACCAAATGACGCGACGAATGGATTTTTCTTATGGCGAACACTAAAATAAAATATTTTAGTGCTTACATAAATTTTTGGATGTCCGGATGTATTCAGAACGTAAGTTACGCGTAAAAATGCAAACTTGTGCACTTTTTGACGCTTTTAGTCCCTGAATGACACAAAAGTTTATTTTAGCATACCGAACACCTCAAAGCCTATTTCTAAGCTATGTAAAGGATATTTATGGTATGTTTAACTTATGTTCATGTCCCGGAAGGTCTGTTACAGTTCAAATTGGCATACTTTCGCAGTTTGTCAACTTTAGTCCCTGTAAGCGATTAAACTTGATTTCATCACACCAAACCTTCCAAAACTTATATCTAAGTTATGTAAAGGTTATTTAAGGTATGTTAAGCCTATTTCACTATTCCGGAGTGTTCGTTGCATTAAACTGGTTATATTTACGCATCAGTGCGTGTATAACCTTCCAGAAAGCGATTTAGAGCTTGAAATCGAACATGAGTTGATATGTGCAAAAGATACACATATTTATACAAGTCCAAAGTGTGAAATACATTATTTCATTGGTTTGGCATTTGTTTGATGGTTGAAATGACACAGGTGTTACATTTGTAAAAACAGTTTTCAGGATACGGCTCAGGATATAGAGCTGTATCAATGATCAAACAATGAGCGAAAAATATAAGGGGTGACACGAGATATACGAGGAAAGCCCTTGATCAATCTAGATCACCGACATAAAACCTCGGGAGCTGACAATCGCAGCTGCCTTGTTCTTCTATTGCTTCAAATATCAGGATACAGTGCAGAATATGATGCGGATCAACTAGGTGTTACAATATAATTTGAGTACAAGTGTTGGTGTGTAGTGATTGCTAGTAGCTAGAGAGTAAAGTGTGCGAATGAAGTGAGTGCCTTAACTTGATCCGATCATACTATTTATAGCTAACCGAAAACAACTAACTTTCCTAATAAACTGAGATGCTCCGAATATTCCCAAGTAACCGTTGTAGTCCTGGTCTTCCGGGATCAACGTCTCTATTCCAACTGATTTGCCCGAGTCTTGGGGGAAGAAGTCTTCTTGAACGTTGGAGACTTGTTACTCTTAATCTGCACGTGATCAATTCAGTTAATACCAGGATATCGAACCAGGATGTTACCAATATCCTGATCCGGTATCCTGGTCACAAGTAAACAATCAAGAGTAGAATATTAGTCAGGATATATATGCTCAGAAAATGACCCATAACAATTGTCCCCAAATATATCTGTTGGTATACCAATCCAACGGATATATTTCAAAAACCCTGTCTCGCGAATCAAGGCAATTAAATCGAGATGACGGTCAAGATTACACTATACAACTTCCAACGCGCTTTTAATTCGATGGCCATCTACAACGCTCCTATATCTTCTCTCTTCTTGTTTGAAAACCAGATATCATCAACGGAGTCTCCAGGTAATTCCTTACTTCTTATTCATTTCCTGTCAATCTCTTTTCCTTTACTCGCAATGGCTACTAGAACTTTTTCTCAAACCGGCGAATCATCCGAGACCTTCATCCAGCAAAATCTTCTTAAAAATCCCGAGAAAGAGATATGTGCTTTTGATAACGCTGACATTGTAGCATTGAGAGCCTCTGGTGTTTTCCCCGATGGCATGGTCTTCAGACCATTTGATCGATCAATTCAATCGGATGTTTCTTCTGCTGATTGGGTCTGCTTCCCGGCATACCCTTTCTCGCTAGGTCTTCGGTACCCGTTTCCTGAATTCATGATGCAATTCTTCCGGACTACCGGTATTTCCTTTGCCCAAACCATGCCCATGGTCCGGAGAGCATTAATCGTGCTCAATCAAATTAAAAACCTTCACTATCCCGACCTCTGCATCGAAGATATGCCAATCTCTTACCGCCTCCGATCCCACGGTTCCAGTCGGTTCCTGCTCTTTTCAACTTCCAGCAAACCCCTTATTCTTAAAGCCACCAAAAACGAAGATGGATGGCAACGCAAGTTCTTCTTCGTCAAACGAGACTCCATTCGTTAACCACCGGTAGGATCATGAATGTCCCCATGTACTTCTAAACTTCTATCTTGTGCTAATATCTTCTTATTTGATCTTTTCGCAGTGAATTTTAAGGAAGTAGCTCCCCCTACTGCGGAATCAGAAAAAAGAATCAAAGAAGTCTACCAATTACCTGCAAGTGACAGGAGTTTTACCACACATATCCCGAGTTCTAGCCAATATTCATCATCCGAAATGTCTGGTAAGAGTTACTTTTAAAATGACTAATTAACATAATATAAAGAGTAATAAGGATGGAGGACCTTTCCCTTAATGCAGCACCAGCCAAGATCCCTGAGGTTTTCGACCTTGATGAGCTGGACAGTTATTCTGATCAGGTCCAGTTCAAGAAGGAACCTAGTCCCAAGGCCACAACTTCATCCAAGCCCAGCAGCTCCAAGGCCATCATCATTCCCAAACCTTCGCCAGCTACTAAGCCCCGGAGTTCAAGTTCCCATAAAAGGAAAGAGCCTGATTCTCCTGATATCTCTGATACATTCCCTATGAAAATCACGGGTTCATTGAGGCAAGCGGATTCATGACTTCTTTTCTTAACCAACTTAATATCCTCGAGCCATATCCTGCACCTTATACTGCTTATAAGTATTTATTAAAACCAATACCTGTCCTCTTACTTTGTAGGGTCTCGAACGTCTGGTTCATTTATACTAAGAATCTTGTGGGCTCAACAAGACTCTTGAATCCAAGTTGAAGAAAGCCGAGGTTACCATTTCTGATCAGGGTATGATTGCAGCCGCCAAATCTCGGCATTACGAGGACAAGTTCAAGGCTATGACCTAAGAACACCAGGCCGCCTTCAACAAAGCTGCTCTCCAGGCCCAAGCCGATCTTGATGATGCCCATGCTCAACACGAACAGGATATGATCAGCTACCGGGAAAGCCTTAAAAGTTCCGTCATCACTTCCCTTCTCCAGGCCAGGCTAAAGATGGCCCACGAAGCCAAAGCACTGGCTTCGAATGTCCTTCTTAGGACATCAATGCCTGGGAAACAAAGCTAAAGAGTCTCGGCGGCACTTCTGCTAAACCTGCAGCTGAAGGATCTTCAAAGGCAGTCGAGAAACCAACTGATGCTGATAGGGATGCTCAGGTTGATCCCGAGATGGATGCTACTGAAAATGCCACGAACGAAGAAGGCGCTGCCTTCGGGAATTGAGTGTAACCCTAGTATCAAACTCCAACCCTTTTTGCGACTTCTCCCACTAAGATGTCCCCAGTCCATGACACTTAGCCCAATTTTGATCTTTTGAGTTTCACACAATTGCTTTAGAAGGAATGTCCCCTGTGCATGAAGTTTATAAACACTTAGAAAATTTTTTGAATATCAGTTCCAACTGTTTAGACAATTCTTGTGTTACAGGGGTAAAACCCAAAAATATACTGGAGATAAATCCTTAGTATCCTGGGGAGAATCCCAAATTTTCATGCGCTACAGGCGGGAGTGTATAAACTCCAAGACTTAAAAGGTGAAAACCTTTAAACCTTAGAGAGTATGAAAATACCCTTTCGTGAGAGAGGGTGATCAATCCTCATATACCTTTAGGATTCAGGATATAGCCAATAGTAACGAAATTGTCAGCCACTTTTACATGAACTGGTCCCGCCACCTTAAACTATTCCCGAATAACTTGCGCTCCAGGCGGGGTGTTTAAACCCAATTCGGAAGAAAGGTGAATACCTTTAAACCTGTGAAGGGATTAGGATCCCTTAGACGTGAGAGAGGGGGCCAATCCTCTAATCTTTCGAAGTATCCTGAGTGTGTATCCTGGTGCTATATACCGAAGCGTATTCTGCAAAACACTTATAAGCTAAGGTGGGTGTTAGCCTGGCTAACACCCCTCCGATGCTTAAGTCAGTAACGGGTTCAAAACAGTAAATAATATTAAAATTTAATAGAAGAGACAGAATTCATACCATCCTGAGTTGGAATTTAAATTCCATACTCACTTGAAATAGAGTTTTAGATGTATAGCATTCCAGGATCTCGGTAGCATATCCCCCTCCATATTCTTGAGTCGGTATGCTCTTTTTCCTGATTCTGATTTAACCTCATAGTGTCCTTCCCATTTTGGAGCCAATTTTCCATCACCAGGATTAGTAGTATTCTAAAAAGCCTTTCTCAATACCCAGTCTCTAACTTGAAATCTCCTAGTCCTTATATTCTTGTTATATGCTTTAGACATCCTCTTTTGATATGCTGTCATCCTTAGCCTTGCAGCGACTCTTGTCTCATCAATAGTATCCAGTTCCTGGCATAGGACTTCAGGATTCTGCTCAGGATCCCGGAGGTTGGATCTCGCTGTAGGTATCACCATTTCTGTCGGGATCACCGCTTCTGCTCCAAATACCAAGGAAAACGGGGTTTGGCCAGTCGCACTCTTCACCGTCGTCCTATCAGCCCACAAAACAAAGGGTAACTCTTCTGCCCATCTTCCTTTCTTAGCCCCTAGTCTCTTTTTCAAGTTGTTGACAATTATCTTGTTCGAGGATTCTGCTTGTCCATTTGCTTGAGGATGTACCGGAGTAGACATGATCATTTTGATTCCCCAACTCTTGCAAAAGTCAGTAGTCCTTTTACTTATAAATTGAGATCCATTGTCACAAATTATCTCAGGTGGTACTCCAAACCTAGTCAGGATATTCCTTTTTATGAAGGATACCACTTCTTGATCTCTAACCAGAACAAATGCTTCAGCTTCGACCCACTTAGAGAAATAATCGGTCATTGCCAGCATGAAGACCTTTCCTCCTGGAGCCTTTGGCAATTTTCCTACTATGTCCATTCCCCATTTCATGAATGGCCAAGGGGAAGCTATAGGATAAAGTGGTTCGGCCGACTGATGTAATATGTTATTGTGTCTTTGACATGCATCACATCTTTGAGCATATTCTGCAGCATCTTTTCTCATCGTCGGCCAATAATATCCTGTTCTTAATATTTTTGAGAACAATGACCTGCCCCCAGTATGGTTACCACAGTCCCCTTCGTGTATATCCTGAAGCACTTCCTTAGTTTCGGGATCCTCTAAGCACCTCAGATATGGTCCTGCAAGAGATTTCTTATACAAGACATTATTTATAATAGTGAATCATGATACCTTCATTCTAAAGGCCTTAGGATTCTCATCCTTTGGGATGTGTCCTTCCTTGATATATCTTAAAATTGGAACCATCCAGGACTTGGGATCCTTCTCACGATACTCATCAGGATCCTGAATACTTAGTACTTCCGTATCCTGAGGATTCGTCGTAGGATATAAGATATGTAACATTGGTATTCGGGTTCCTTCCGATATCCTGACTGATGATCCTAGATTCGCCAAGGCATCAGCTTCAGCATTATCCTCTCTTGGTACCTGTTCAAGTGTGAAAATATCGAAATATCCTGCTAATTTTTTGAGAATTTCGAGATACTCGATTAACTTCTCACCTTTAACTGCATATGATCCATTAAAATGATTAGTGATTAACAAGGAGTCAACATATACTTGCAAATTTTTAATATTCATATTCATATTTTTAGCCAACTCTAATCCTGCAATTAAAGCCTCATATTCTGCTTCATTATTAGTAGCAGGAAATTCACATCTAATAGCCTGGGGTAATATGTCCCCCTGTGGCGATTTCAGTAGTATACCTAGACCTACACCTCTTACATTATATGCACCATCAATATAGCGTCCAGGATTCCAAATTTTCTCCTAGCTGCTGTACTTCTAGGTCTACTTCATTTTGAATGTTACTACTGAAATTAGCCACAAAGTCAGCTAAAGCCTGAGACTTTATGGCATTTCTAGGCTCATAAACTAAATCATAGGCACTTAATTTTACTGACCACTTAGCCATCCTACCCGACATCTCGGGTTTCCTAAGCATGTTCTTAACAGGATAATTAGTTTTAACATGAATCCTATGTGTCTCAAAATAATGTCTAAGTTTTGTTGATGCCATAACTAGGGCTAATATCAATTTTTCTAGATGAGAATATCTAGTTTCAGCATCTAATAAACTTTTACTAACATAATAGACAGGATATTACTGACCTTCATGGTCCTTTATAAGAACGGCACTTACAGCATTCCCTGATACTGCTAGGTATAGGGACAGTGGTTCACCATTTTCAGGCTTCATCAATAGAGGTGCACTTGAGAGATACTGCTTCAAATCCTGCAGGGCTGCTTCATGCTTCTCTTTCCATTCGAACTTCTTGTTTTTCTTCAGGATATCATAAAATTCCTTGCATTTCTCGGAAGATCTTGAGATAAATGTGTTTAATGCTGCTACTAGCCCTATTAACCGTTGAACATCCTTCATATTTGAAGGTGATTTGATATCCAAGATGGCTTTAATCTGCTCCGGGCTTGCCTCTATTCCTCTTTTAGGCACCATATATCCTAGAAACTTTCCTGCCCCCACTCCAAAATGGCACTTGGCAGGATTTAGTTTCATATTGTACTGGTCCAGGATATCAAATGCTCCTTTAATATCCTGGAGATGATCCTCAGCCTTCTTGGATTTGACTACCATATCGTCAATGTACACCTCCATGGTGTCCCCCCAGTTTGTCTTTAAACATCATGTTCACCAATCTCTGGTACGTTGCACCTGCATTTTTCAAACCAAAAGGCATAGCAGTATAACAGTAAATACCTGTTGGTGTCATGAAAGCAGTATCCTCCTGATCTGAAGGTTCCATTTGGATCTGCTGGAATCCTGAGGATGCATCCATGAAGGTTAACATCTCATAACCGGCAGTGGCATCCACCATCGAGTCTATATGAGGCAGAGGGAATGGGTCTTTAGGACATGCTTTGTTCAAGTCTGTGTAATCTACACAAACTCTCCATTTCCCATTCTTCTTTTGAACCACGACCACATTTGCTAGCCATTTGGGAAATTTGACTTCCCTGAACATCTTGGACTTCAATAGTCTTTCAACCTCTTCTTGAATAATTATGTTTCGTTCTGGAGCAAACTTCCTTCTCTTTTGCTGGATAGGCTTGAAAGACCTGTTAATTCCAAGCTTGTGAGTTATAATATTCTTGGAAATACCTGTCATATCCTCGTGTTTCCACGCGAACATTGACATCCTGCATTTTAGAAAATTAGTCAATTGATTTTCAATATCCTGAGGGATATTGGTTCCTACGAGCATCGAGATATCCGGATTATCCTGATCCAGGATAACTTTCTTTACATCCTGCTCCGAAGCCTCCATGATATCATGGGCCCGCATCTTTAATTGCTATGCTGCATTAGGCTTGGTTAAGGATTTCATTGAGGATGAGTAACATTCCTTCGCCTCCTGCTGATCACTATCAACCTTGACAACCCCCCAAGGGGTAGGGATCTTGATGCACTGATGATAAGTCGATGGCACAGCCTTCATATCATGGATCCATGGCCTGCCTAGTATAATGTTATAGCAGGATAGGGAGTCCATCACACAGAAACGTTGTATTGAGGTGACCCCTTCAACATATACTGGTAACTTTATCTCTCCTACTGTGTTCCTGGCTTCTCCACTGAACCCAACAAGCATGGTGGATTTTGAAGTAATATCCATTGGAGATACATTCATTCTTTTCAAAGTTTCTAGTTGGATTATGTTGACGGAGCTGCCATTATCCACCAATATCCTGCGTACAAAATGGTTAGCCACGTATAATGTTATTACGAGAGCATCATGGTGAGGATCCTGGATAGTATCCCTGTCATCACTGTCGAAAGTGATCACTTTATCAGTTGTGAGGGTAGTCATCCTGGCTGGCTTATCTCCCATCTCGGCCTTAGCTTCCTTTGCATGTCTCTTGTCCGCAGAATACGAAGCCCCACAAATGTCGGATCCTCCTGAAATAAAGTTGATTATCTTGGCATCGGCAGGAGGTGACGCTGCTCGTTCAGGATCCTTCTCAGTATCCTGACCCTTATTCTTCTTTCTTCCTAAGATATCCTTCAGATATCCCTTGCTTAGAAGATAACTTATTTCCTTTCTTAGAGCAATGCAATCCTCAGTTACATGTCCGAAATCTTCATGGAAGGCACACCATTTGGATTTATCCTTCTAATCGGCTTTTTGTTGATTCTTTCGAGGCCACCTAGCTTTTTCTCCTAAACCCTACATAGCATACATTAACTCAGGTATGTTAACAGAAACGCAATATTCAGATAATTCAGGATATTCTTCAGGATCCTTGTCTTCAACAGCATTCACCTTCTTGTTTTCATTTCTGCCATATGGCTTAGAGCGATATGGTTTATACGAGGATTCTGATTTCCTGTTGGTTGATTCATAGGTTGAGGTGGAATTCATCCTCTCTTGCATCTTCTTATCGTCCTCCAAGCGAATATATATCAAAGCCCTGTTACGAGCTTCGTCGAGATTCCTGCAGGGATTCATTACAAGATCCTGATAAAACTGAGAATCTTTTTGTAATCCCATCTTAAAAGCCTGCACAACTGTTGCAACATCAAGATGTGGGATATTCAAGGATTCCTGACTAAACTTGTTCACATAATCCCTCAAGGATTCCTGAGGCCCTTGAGTTATCGTGTAAAGATCACTGGTTAGTTTCTCAAAACTCCGGCTGCAAGAAAACTGACTATTAAATAAATTAACCAAATGAGCAAACGAAGTAATTGAGTGAGGAGGAACATTTAACAGCCATTTTAAGGCTGATCCTGTCAAGGTAGAACCAAAACCCTTGCAGAGACATGCTTCCTTGAGATCTGGAGGGATAGGGTTGATCTCCATCCTTTCCCTATACTGGGCGATATGCTCTTCAGGATCCGTGGTTCTGTCATAGAGTTTCATGTTCGGGGTTTGAAATCTTTTCGGGATTTCAGCATCACAAATAGGATGCGCAAACCGGGATATCCTGTGACTGTCTTGGGACACTTCTGGAATCGGGTGGACCACCCTAGGCACATTGGATATCAAATCTTTCAGCTTTTGGAGTTCTCTGGAAAATGCCGATGTGATACCTGCATCCTGCAAAGATCCAACACCATTAGTAGCAAGAGTGTTATTATTATTAGATACATTACCAGTCTGGGGATTCTGGCCATATCCTGAAGCATATCCTGAGCTTCTCACAGTTGATACTCTTATTGAAGAGGGTATCTCAGGAGTATGATTCTGGGAATGACTTGGCACGATATTCCCCAGATTATCCTCAGTGTTAACTGCAGAACTGATGTTCAAAGCCCTGGGTTGCAAGGGAGTGACAGTTTCTTCAACAGGCCTACTTGGGTCGGATTTCAAGAGTTGTATCTCTCTCATCAGCATCCGATTAGTTTCCTGTTGCTGCCTCATCTGTTCCTGTACACTACCAAACAAATTTAGAATTTCGTCATTAGAAGCCAAAACAAGACTAGATCCCTGGGCACTGGGAGCGGGGATAACATCCCGAGCCACATGACTTTCAGCTCCTTGTGAGGAGGCTTGCATTCTTGGAAGAGGAGGTGGAAGCACCGAACCAATTGTTACAGAGGTTGTAGCAGACATGGTGGAAGAGCTCATGTTTGATCTCGAGGCCATTGAAAACAATGTAGCAAAAAGTTTTGAGAATAGAAAACCAAGTAACGGTTTTACAAAAACTTTTAGTAGAAATAGCACCACTTGCCCCACGGTGGGCGCCAAATTGTTTTGGTCAAAAATTACCGAAGCAATTAAGTGATCAAATTAGTTAAGTGAGGTAGTGTGCTAGAAATTTGTGTTGAAAATATGATGGTTTAGTTGTTTGTAAAAACAGTTTTCAGGATACGGCTCAGGATATAGAGCTGTATCAATGATCAAACAATGAGCGAAAAATGTAAGGGGTGACACGAGATATACGAGGAAAGCCCTTGATCAATCTAGATTGCCGGCATAAAACCTCGGGAGCTGACAATCACAACTGCCTTGTTCTTCTATTGCTTCAAATATCAGGATACAGTGCAGGATATGATGCGGATCAACTAGGTGTTACAATATAATTTGAGTACAAGTGTTGCTGTGTAGTGATTGCAAGTACCTAGAGAGTAAAGTGTGCGAATGAAGTGAGTGCCTTAACTTGATTCGATCATACTATTTATAGCTAATCGAAAAAAACTAACTTTCCTAATAAACCGAGATGCTCCGAATATTCCCAAGTAACCGTTGTAGTCCTGGTCTTCCGGGATCAACGTCTCTATTCCAACTGATTTGCCCGAGTCTTGGGGGAAGAAGTCTTCTTGAACGTTGGAGACTTGTTACTCTTAATCTGCACGTGATCAATTCAGTTAATACCAGGATGTTACCAATATCCTGATCCGGTATCCTGGTCACAAGTAAACAATCAAGAGCAGAATATTAGTCACGATATATATGCTCAGAAAATGACCCATAACAGAAATCAATAACTATTTTGATTGGTAAACACCCGCTTACCATCATGGAAGCGATTCATGACATTATTTTGAAGTATATATCACTAGGTTATCACAATTTTAAGGGACACGTTAAAGTTTTCTTTTGACAAGTTGAATCCACGCCAATAAAGGCATCTTTGTTTTACTGATTTATTTAAATCCTCATTTAATTCCTTTCCTTTTAAATCTTATTAATCCATAAATTTAAAAAAACAAATATTCTTTTGTCTTTTATAAAAAAAAAATAATTACTAATTCATTATAATTCCTTTCTTACATTAAAACTTGAGATTTAGATAAATAATCTAAATAATTTATTTATTTAACTTATAAATAACTAAGGCGTTCACGTAATGCATATCTAGGATACCCGCTCTCGTTCGTTCTCCTGGAATTCCCAATCTTACTCGTGCGTTACTTACAAGAAATCGCAAACGCAACTAATGTGAGTATAATCGAACCCAATTTTACTTTTAAACACTTTTGGTGCAACATGTATTCTATATTAAACTCACGAAACTTTGAAACTATTTGAATCACTCTCTATCCATATTTGAACATGAAACTATAGGATGCTTGGTAATCTCGTATGTGATGTTAAACTTTTGTGTCTATATCTCATTAACTTCGTACAAGCTACCTTAACAATTATAGCGCTATATGAGTAATGCACCGCCCACAAGTCTTGGGGTATTGTTAAGTTAAACATGTTACCTCCCGTTATTCTATTTGGGATAGGCTATTTTAACGCATTGGATTCTTGGGTTTGAACATATACTTGACACCGTTACGACATACTAGTAACTTTCATATTGTGATTCATGTTGGATACGAGCCTTAGGCTATTTTAAAACCATTTTTATGCTATGTATCAAAATTTGTATACTTGCCTTTGCTTTTGCATTGAACTCTATTTTAATACATGTTGCAGGTTCGATAGACAAGATGATGCTAAGTGAAGAAACAAGACTTAAGTGGACTTAGAAACACACTTAGATTAATCTATTTCGTATTATATGTTTGAAACAATGTTGTTCGTATTTAATTCTTGTATGACATTTTTAGCAACTTTTATGAAATCGAATTTAATTTATATTGTCACATAGTGTTATGAAGTCTCTTGCAATCTATTTCGTCTCATCCCGATGTTTCCGCCATCGATTGGGGTGTGACAAAGATGGCCTCCATCTATGCAAACAAAAACAAAAAGAATTAAAAGTACCATAAGATAAAATGAAGATATTATGTGTCACGTTTTATTTTATTAAAACTGTCTAATATCTATACTTAGATATATCTTATAAAAACTTAAAACTAACTACAACAAACTTCCTAAATAAAGGGGTAACAAATCTAAAATTAAACCATAATTCACTTCTATAGTTACTACTATAAATACATAGCATGACACCCCTATATCTATTAGTAAACAAAGTTAAAAAATAGATCTAGTTCTGAATTCAATTGTTGCGAAAAACCAAGCATGCGAGATTGAAAATTCTAAGGTCAGTTATGTTATATCGCAGTAGTGAATAATTGTTTCTTTTATTTACTTTTATGTGAATGTTAACTTATTTGATTTTTCAAATTCAGTTGCATGATGAACATGCCAATTTAAACAACCCATTTGTTGAACAAGCTTCTAAGGTATTGATTTTGCAGGTTTTTAAGTATTATTTTTGTGTATATCTTTCATATTAACATGTTCGTTATGTTATTATATGTGCGTTTTATTGCAGGATGATGGTGATAAAAGTGTTGATATTATTTCTTATGGTGCAATGTTTAGTCCATACAAGTCTACTCTTCAACGTGAATTTAGTGAAGAGGTCATTTTAAGGTTTATATAATCTTTTTTTAACTTTTGTATTAATTTTTTTCCTTTTTAAGGATCGAAAGTTTGAGACTCAAATGAAGAGATCCAAGAGACTCTTTGAATGGTAATGGAGTGAGGTTATTAATTTAGACGATTTTGAGGACAATGACAAAGAAGAGGAATTAGAAGATACTACCGATTCAACCACAACCCAGAAAACCCGATTAAAAATACCTCGAGTGTCAATATAGAAGCGGATCAGATTTCATGCAGTCTAATATGATATCTATCAAGTGCTTTTATGTTTTTTTTTTCATTTTCAGCTGTTATGTTTGATCTAGACGTATGAATAAATTTTATTTTATATTTGAACTTTATTTTTGGTCTTAATATAATGCAGTTATTGACCATATTAATAAAGTTCAAAATAAAGTTAGTATCCTAAATTTACTAGTCAACTGAACTTATATAAGTTAATATCCTAAATTTGCAATTAATAGATATTGCAGTTAGATATAGTCAATTTGAAATTATAAAATATTGTAGTTATTCTTGGATATTAATCTAAAAATTTGTATTTCTAAATTAAAAAATAATAAAAGCTAAACAAAAAAAACTGAACTTAGATATAAAGTTAATAAAGATATAAACTCTTAACATCCTATTTTTTACAAAAACTGTTTTTAAAATTTTATAAAAATATAAATTTTTTAAATATATAAAAAATGAAATTTAACAATTAAAGTTAAAGGTGTAAAACGTACTTACGAGTCAACTACTATTTTTTATTTTGATAAAAACAAAAAAAAATTGAACTTAAAGTTTATTGGATGAGTACCATGTGGATATTTAAAAAAAGTTATGAACTTTAAAGAATAAAATAATAAACTTTATCATTTAACCAACAAAATAAACTTACTTTACAACTATAACAACTTATCTTTTATTTTTTGTCATGTGATTATCAATTTTTTTTATAAAAAACGAAACTTTACATGTGTAAAACAATTTTTTACTTTATTTATAAACAAAACATTTTGTTTTTATAAAAAATAATTCTTTTATAAACATTTTCTTTAACAAGTAATATAAATAAAATACTCAAGAAATATACAATCTTTACTAGATAAATACTAAATTTTGTTGCAAAGTTTTAGGAATTATAAGTTCAACTATATTGTTGTAGATAATATTAGTCAGTTTCAACAGAATTATTTACCAACTTAACAAAATACATTGTAGATTGTGTTGCATATTTTTTAGGATTATAAGTTAAAAGTAGACGGATATAGATAAGATTAGTTAGGAACTAAAAATCTAAAGTTAGTAAAGATATAAACTCTTAACATCCTATTTTTTTTATAAAAACAGTTCTTGAAATTTTATAAAAATATAAATATTTTATATCTGTAAAAATCCAAAATTTAACAATTTAAGTTAAAGTTCTAAAACGTACTTACGAGTCAAATACTATTTTTTATTTTTATATAAACGAAAATTTTAAACTTAAAATTTATTAGATGAGTACTATGTGGGTATTTAAAAAAAAGCTATGAACTTTAAAAAATAAAATTATACTTTATAATTTAACCAATAAAATAAACATACTTTACAATTATAACAACTTATCTTTTTATTTTTTTCCTTTTGATTATTAATTTTTATAAAAAAAAAACAAAACTTCACATATATGTAACACTAATGACATATCCGCCACAATAATGTTATCATAAATATTATACGAATAAGAAAACTATCAGAAACAAGTGCCGCAATTCAAAGTGTCGCCCCCACCACATCGTGCAGGCACCCTACTAGTATACATATAAATAAGACCACTCACGTTATAAATCAAGCTTAAAAATTGGTAAATTAGAGCTTATGATATGCTCATCAGGCTTTAGAAAATTTTTATAAAAAAAAAAAACAAAACTTCACATATGTGTAACACTAATGACATATCCGCCACAATAATGTTATCATAAATATTATACGAATAAGAAAACTATCAGAAACAAGTGCCGCAATTCAAAGTGTCGCCCCACCGCATCGTGCAGGCACCCTACTAGTATACATATAAATAAGACCACTCACATTATAAATCAAGCTTAAAAATTGGTAAATTAGAGCTTATGATATGCTCATCAGGCTTTAGAAAATTCAACCTCGGGAGTCTTTACCAAATGTGAAGATTTCTTTCAAGTTTTCATGAACGTAGAGATCTAAAGCTGGCTTCTTTATTTCACTTTAAATATTCAAAGAGTTGGAATACAGTCAGATATGCTCAACTCAAGCTAATAAATCATTAAAGCTGTAGTTTCACATAAGCTGAAGACATTACTAAAGTTGCGCTGGCCTTTAACAAATTTGATAAACTAGTAGGGTGTCTGTGGGATGCGACGGGGGCGGCATTTCGCATTGCTGCACTCGTTTCTTGTAGTTTTCTTATTCGTATAATATTTATGGTAGCATTGTTGTGGTGGATATATGTGATAAGTATTACACATGTCTAGTAATTATTACATTTAGAATTTAAATTATCAAGTATTTAAAGAAACCATTAATGCAATAAAGTAACATACGAATAAGAAAAAATAAGTCCTAAACATAAATAAAAGTTATATAAAGTAGCACACGAATAAGGAAATATAAGTCTTAAATATAAAATTTGAAAACCAAAAGCTCAAGTGTCAAGTACTTTGCATCATGATGAGATCAATTTAGTAATCAAATGACTTAAACATCTCAACGATGTCATCTATTTTTGTCACACCACCGTTTATCATCATCGAGATCAGCGTCCTCCGGAATTTCTTGTGTCTCTTCCTGTTTGATTTTTACATCCTTTAGAGGATGAGTTTCTTCTTTGTTCTCCTCTTTAACTGATATATCTGTAGTAGCTGGAGCAGTTTAGGAACTGGAAAAAATGTTAACTATTTTAGTTACATATTTTTATCATGTTACCGTTATATGTAATATAGGATAAAAACGATGTTCACAGTTAAACATATTATAAAAACAATATATCATGTTTAGAAACATTGATACTTGTGTTCAGATCCGAAAGGATGAATATTGAAGCTCCAAAACCACGAAATAATAAATAAGATGAATGTTAAGTGTGAGCATAGAATAATAAATCAAAGTTATACACAACAGAAAATTAAAGTACATGTAAACCAAGAATTCTAAACAACAAGAAATTTCTTGATGTGAAAAAAACAAATGAATTATACTATATCTAAAGAAGAAAAAATTTATTGAAGTGAAAAAAAAACTAATGAATTATACTATATATAGAACCTATAAACCAACGAATTAAATAACCTGTAGCTTTTTTCAACTAACTAATATTATCTATAAGAGTATTTTTTTAACTTATAATCCCTAAAAAAATGCAACACAATCTGGTATTCAGTTTTTGAAAATGTATTATGTTTAGATTATGGAGTTTTTTCCTAAAAGTTTGTTGGTGGAAAACTTATTTACCAAACTTCTAGAAAAAGTTTTTATAAAAAAAGGTTTTATGAAAACAAAAATGCTTCTAAAAATGTTTTTATAAATTTTTTTTATGAAAACTAAAATTCCATTTTATTGAATATGGTATTATATGAAGTTTTTTAATATAACAATTTGGATAAAACAAGTGAGCTTGTTTGATGTCAATTTACTACTTGCTAACCCATGTAAGTATGTACACCCAACCAAGTAAATACACAAACATACAAAATACGAACAAAGCTCATATCAAACCCGTATGTGCAAGGTTTCGAGTCATCGGAACAAATTGGTGAACAATATTAATCAAACAAAAATCAGAGTGAAAGGGTTGGAATATTATTAAAATGATAATACCGACAACAACGTAGAGAGTCTTGAGCATTTGAAATGTGATAGGACACATTGCTTTAATCACGTGTACACTAATGCATCATCTACTTGTACATTTTAATCCGCCCAACAATATTGACCAAGACAACTATCGAAACGTCGACGAAAATGAGTAGATCATCATGGTACCTTTGGAGTTTTCGAAAACATTACAGTTTATAAGACATGACAAGAATACGTAAAATAATTATAAGTTTGTTGTGGAATGGGATAAGTGTAACTAATTAGCCATAATTTTGTTAAGATAAAGGGATTTACGTGTAATAATTTAAGGGACTAAAATATAATTAGTGTTTAAAAGACCAAGTTACCCTCATTTTAGGGGTGTTTTTATAAATTAAGAGGGAAGAAGTTCTTATTAATTGGGTATCTTAAAATACTCCTCCCTCATGCATTATAATATAGTATAGATATAGATATAAAGATATGCTCAAACTAAAATGTTCAACTGTTACTATTTTCAATATAAGAATACCTATGCAGATAGGTATTAAGTTTCTATTCTAGCATTGACAAAACACGTTAGATGATAAGATTTTTGTTTCATTTTCCTCACAAAATGTGTTGTATAAGAACCAAGAGAGGGGGCTTCTTCTCTAAAATGGGTAAATGCTTTAATACCAACTTCTGATAGTTCCCAAAACCCGGATCTACATTGCAAGTGATATTTCTCAACAAGTTTCAGATCCAAGACATCAATCAATTTGATGTTTGAACCGAAAATAAGCTAGAAATCTAAAAAGAAAGATGAAGAGCACTCAAGAACACATGTAATAAATCTTAAACTCCATTAATTCAGTCCAAAATATGATTACAATAAAACGCCCTTCTTTATACTTTCGAAAATAACAATAATAACATACTAATTAACAAAATTTTAGGCATGACCAGTTCGTAACATAAGCGATTCCCTGTTTTGAACAATAAAAGGACCCAACTTAAAAGAGCTTCGACCACACATTTTAAGTGACAAAGACGTGATTAACAAGAAATTTCTAAACCTTCCAACTAGTTCATATACAACCCTTTTAAAACCAAAAGCGGACAAGTTTAAGTCGTCTAGATACAAAATCTACTAACTAACTAAGTTTTTACTAAAATGCAAAGACGACACAAAAATACAC
>JARYGA010058180.1:0-26699 GCA_030545235.1 Helianthus tuberosus
TTTAATAGGAAAAAAGTTGTTGGCCTACATTATTTTGTTAGTTATCGCTTATTTTGTCTAAAATTGTTTTATTGTAGTGTTGTAGCTTACAATATTCATAAATAGTGTATGATAATGGTGTCTTGGGTTTTCATAGCCATAGTTACATGTTCTCCATGACACCAGTCACATAAATATAAATCCATATATGAGCTTCAAAGTTTTGCAACCTAACTTATTAAAATTAATCATGCCATTGTATTTTTCTTCTTCTTTACATTTAGCCAGTGCTGACATCAACAACGGCGTATCTAGATGCTTCAATGCTTGGTTCATTCTTCGCAGAGGAGGAGAAACCACACTCTGTCAGAACCGAATTTAACAAGCTCTTTGGGAGAAGAAGCTCGTTCATCATATTTTAGGGGGCGGAAAATGTAATGTTCATCTCATCTTTTATAATATCTGTTTTTACAATGAATCTAATAGGTTTGTTTCTAAATTGATTTTTGTTTGTGGTTTTCAAGCTGCTGATGTGCTCTTGTGGAGGAACAAAAACATATCAGCAAGTGTCTTATTTGGTGCTACTGCAGTTTGGGAGCTTTTTGAATAGCTTGACTACAATTTTATACCTTTGGTATGCTTTGGTCTTGTTATATATATCATTGGCCAGTTTATTATGTCACGCCTTTTGAACTGAACAACCTTCTTTCATTAACTGTCATCTGTGCATATTGCAGTTTGCAAATTTTGGAACACTAGAGCAACATGGATTTGCCAGGAACAGGCTATGGTCGCTAGACGATGACCCTTCTCCTTTAACCCCACATGGTGATACTAGCCTCACATGGAAAAAAGTCGCGCTGCAGTAGATGCGGCTTTCGCCGGTAAATCGGAAGCAAATGTCGCTAAATCGAAGCTGGCGTCATTATATGGCGGCCATGGTGATCAAATGGCGATAATCGCAGCTTTTGAATGCTGGAAAAACGCCAAACAAATGGGTCAAGAAGCAAGGTTTTGTCATAAATATTTTGTGGCTGGTGGTGGTATGAGGATGTTATCTACAATGCGTGAGCAACTTCGCCGTGAACTGTGTACGAATGGGTTTATTCCAAAAGATTCATCTAGGTTGAGTGAAAACTCTCAAGATAAGGGAATAATTAACGTTGTTATTGTTGTGGGTTTATATCCTTGGGTCGGAAGATTATTTCTTGATGGAAAGTCAAAAAGGTATGTTATAAGTGATGTTAATGAGCAGAAGGTTACGTTGGGTCGTCAGTCGGTTAATTCTAGGATAACCCTTAAGAAAAAGAAGGTTGATCCGTTGGTGATTTACGATGAGGTAACACTTGGTGATATGGGTTTCACTATCAAGAAATGCAGTATTATTGGACCACTCTCCGTGTTATTGCTAGATTGTTGGATGCGATATTGTTTAAGGTGAATATTTTAATATCCTTTTATTATATATTTCATTGTTATTTTTATTATCAGATTTTTTGAAGTTATATCATGCAGATCACGCATCTGGGAAAAGATCTACCTCCAGTACTTGCAGCCTCTGTCGCTGCAATAGCCAAGGTGTTATCTTGTGATGGCCTTGCCGGTATTAGTGAAATGATTGGGGAAAATGGTAAAATTTTGGGTTCAGTTAAGTCGCTTTTAAATAAGGTTATAAAACGCAAGAAGAAGAAATTGAAATCGCGGAAACTCAAAACTCGTTGTCCGTCAGAAAATCAACATCCAAATTATGATGCTCCAAGCTGAAGTTCTCGCAAACGCCGTCGTGAAGATATGGCTTGAAAATTAGAGATGGTTTTGATGGTTATTATATTGAGTTGTTTAGATTTTTTGGCTGTCTTTTTATAACATATTGAGTTGTTTAGATTTTTTGGCTGTCGTTTTATAACATGTAGCTACTTGAATTGGTTTACAGCCTTTGGATTGGCCTGTTACAGCCCAAAAGTTTTAAGGCTGTGAATCGACAATACATGTATTTTTTTACAGCCCAAAAGTTTTGGATTGTCCTGTTACAGCCCAAAAGTTGCATGACTAGATAACAAATAGTTACTTAGGTTCACATGGTGATACTAGCCTCATTGTATTTACGTTCAAATCGTTGAAAAGAAATAAAGATATTCTTAATTCTTTTAAAAGAGTATCATTAACAAGATATTAGAGTCCTAAATTTGATAAAGTTTACAACTACATGGTTCCATTTATTAGAGTCCTAAATTTGATAGTTTTTCAAGTTCTTAAAGCATGCTTTATATTATTTATATAATAAAACGTATAATGCGAGTATAGGACATGTATATGTTCCATCTTCGCATGTGGACATGTAGCAAACATGCGTGAATATTTAGTACCTTATAAGTTATAACAACTTGTAGAAGTGACAAGATGCGGGATAGACGTTTCTGATGCTGCATCTTCTTTTCCCATATAAGTATTGCACAATCTATCACGAGAGGTTGATAGACTCACACACCCGCCGCAACGCGCGGGCATCTCACTATATGCATATATGTGTATATTTATTATTTAGAAACATAAAATTTCAAATCTCTGGTTAATACCAAAACTTACATAATATGTGTATATACATATACATATACATAATATTAATTTATATATATACCTGATGGTACCAATTATCAAGCTTATTCATCTAGCTTTATTTATCTTTTTTATAAAAGTAATATTGAAATAAACTTTTGTTAAATTTATTGAATATAATATTTTGGAATTAAAGGATTGATAAATAAAAAATTAATCAAAATATAAACTTTCTGGATTTAGGGGATTGAACTATATTGATTTAAAATATTAAAACTTAACTCTCAATTTATGGTATATTATATTGTTTATTCAAAGAAGTATTATAGTAAGTAATACAAAGTTTGACGTTTCTAAAATTGATTCTAAATATATTAGGTAATTAAGTAATATACGTGTATTAGAATATGTATGTATATCTCAAACAATAGTAATGGTAATTTGTTTAAAGATATTACAATATTAAAATTGTAATTTGATTTTTTATAAAGCTATATAAAGGACAAGCGTATTAAACACACATTTGAGTCAATTATTTTTATGTGTGGCATCCATTTTAATTTTACTTTGAAAATGAAACAATAACTAGAACGTTCTGGGAAATTTTAACGTGCCAGGTAAAATAATTATATAAGTAAATAAATAGCACATTAAATTATTAATTTAAATCGAGTAAGAAAAGGGGTTTTCATTTTGTAATATCTTTTACTTGTAAAAATCAATTACTTATTCTCTTATGTATATACCGATTGTACGAATCATCAGACCCATATTTTCTGTTCTTTTATAATATATCATAAAATAAAAATTATTACTTCTTTTAAATATTTTTTTTCTAGGGTGTTATAACTATACTACCGTAAAAGAAAATTTTGTATTCAAAATTACTAAATAAAGAAAGAACTTGAAGGAGTACAGGGAAGGTTTCAATTTGATTCTACTCAAATATTTTGAAAACCTTTTTAATTGGTTCTTTTTATAAAAAAATGTTATAACATTACCTATATTCGTTTATATAGTTTTTGATTGATATAAAATAATTAATAGTATCTTCGAACATTATATTACTATAAATATATTTAATATACTAGTAATAATTAACCTTTATTTACTAGTATATTTTAATTTAAATTTAAACTTAAAATTAATATAAGGATAATTTAAACTACTAATATATTAATTTAAATTATCAGTCAGCTATATATACTAAAATATGTTTTTAAATGGTTAATTTTAACTTTATATAAATTTATGTATACTGACATAAATTTTGTATATTTATGTCACAAAGTGAAAGATTAACGAACCCTTGTCCTAAAAAACATTTTTCTGTTATCCATAGGTAAAATTCACCCTAGTACTTTAATATAGTAAAGTTCTTATAAATATAGGAAATATAAATAAAATCACACTACTTTCTCTAGTATATAGGAATATTATACTAATTAGGCTCCGGTAAATATATTTAACTTACATTAGAAATAACACAATTGATTTTATTATCTTAAAATTTGTCTTCTTATAATCATTCAATATAAACCCCAAAAGTTTAGTCATTTCCAATAAATATATAGCCTTTATGTAATGGAAGTTTAAGTTTTAAAGTGTATTTATTTACGGTACATACTTGTGTATATATAAACTATATTTGTGTATACATAGTATAGTACGATATATAACAAGTACATAAAGTCATTAAAGACGATAGGGTGACTTTATGGTTAAAATGACCATACATAATTGTATCAACAAAATATAGTAAAGTATTAATAACCACGTAGACTTATATAATATTGTGATCTATAGGGATTTTTTTCCACCCCCCGCAAGGGCCGTTTCTGATTGAAGATAGTTTCATATATATGTATATATATATAGGGGGAGGTTCATTTGAGAAGAATCTTCTTGTAAGAAGAAAAACAAATTAATCTAAGCCCTCTATTTTTTTTTGATCAATGGTTGTGAATCAAGATATAATTTTTATCTACTTTTAATTAATAAGGGTAGGATAGACATTTTGATGTACAATATTAATAAATATTACAAAGGGTTACACAAGTCTTATTAATGCCACCATAATTTCCTCATTCACCACCATTAATACACCAATTTTATTAGAAGTGAGAAAATTATTTAAAAGTGTGTGTCCTACACATATAATATTATGAGTTGTAAAATTATTTATAAGTGTTGGGGTCCTACACATTTTGTACCTTACACCAAAACATTGTCTTTATGGTGTAGGAAACATTGTTTTTATGGTGTAGGAAACGTTGAATATGTAGGATCATATGCATAATTGTTTTTATTGTGTAAGGTGAAAAAATATTTTATAGGATAACTCATTAAATAATTAGGGTTCATTAATTTGAATAACATAAATAAATGATAGACTTATTAAATGATTTGTTCAAATTACCTTTGTACCCTTTATTCTTTTTATTCTTAATTTGTAATTTCTTCTCATTTGAACTCTCCACTATATAAATATATATATATATATATATATATATATGTATATATGTGTATATATATATATGAAATGGCATCTATGGACACATATATATATACCTATAGCCGGTTATACCTTATAAATTTTAGTGTTTGTATACAACCTTATTCACAAGTAAAACCTTACATATATACTATTTATAAACGTATGTAACTTTACATGATACACTTCAATATAAGGCCATTTTTAATACTTTAATATACACATAGATTGATGTTTTACATCGTTATTATTAAATGTTATATCAGTCATTTTAATATATCTACATAGCTTAACAATTATTATTATTATTATTATTATTATTATTATTATTATTATTATTATTACTATTATAATAATATTTTTTTAATCCATGTTAGTTTGACAAAGTCAACCAATCTAACAACCCCTAAATCTATCATTACTTATTTATATATATTTTCACATATCCTGTAGTTGATGTTTCTTTAGTTTCTATATAGATTCATGTTTAAAAGTGATTATTATTGTCATCATAATTGAACGAAAGATTGACCATAAAGACTAATAACAAGCTTTGAATGAATTTATCAAAGCAACATTATTGTTTTATCTCGACACACAAAAAATATATTACATATATTAAATGTTGGGTCAAATATTTATATATATATATATATATATATATATTCCTCGTGATTGGCACTTTTAATTAATATAATAATAAACAAAAATTTTAACTTATAAATATATTAGGTAAATGGGGTACTTACCTATTTAGGGAATAAGCGATCATTGCAACTTAATGCAATTAATAGTATGACATCCCTATAAGAGACATAATACATCTACCTAGATAGCCTATGGATACATTTAATTATATTGGTCCCTCATATTGTGAACTCAAAATTTGTTAAATAACATATAAATCATAATATACATATGAAAATTTATCTACACAGAATATCACATAAATTAAAACATTAATTTCCTAACATAATGTTTAAGGTTTAGGCATTAAAAGAACACCTAAAGGGCTTAAACCAGTGGCTCTCATACCACCTTCTGTCACAACCCCCGACCTTACCCTGGGAGCGGGAGCCGTGAACCAGTCAGATGGTATCGGTGTTTACTAATTTGGCAGCGGAAATTTTCATCAGGACCGTAGTTAGGAAATATTTTTATCAGAGTTAAACACCAAAATGTTTAAAATAAATAAATGGGATAAAACCCAATTTTTCTTTACAATACATTTATAGGGATAAACCCTAATTATTGAAAACAAAATCTTCTTTTTATTTAGGTAACTTTTATAGCCACTTTTCTAAGCCTTCAGTGCTCTCCAGCTGGCTTCTATTTGGCTTTCCCATTTTGTTACCTGAAACGCGTTTAAAACATTTTTGTCAGTGGGAAATACTGGTGAGTGAATCCCAGTTTAATCAAAACAGGTTTTATCATTTCACAGTATTGAGAGCGATTACAATGTTTTATATCTACACAATTTACTCATTCAGTATTGTCAAACATGACTGGTGGGTCATATTACCAATTGGCTAACTCTTTGTCCAATGGTAACGTGTTCCACAATTTTGTATACAAAACCCCAACATACTGGCAGTAATTGAAGAATTACAAAGACTCAATCACTGCTAATCACATTGTAAAATATTTAAGGTTTTGTAAAAACAGTTTATAAAAAGGTTTACAAAAAGGAGATTACTCACATTGCTACTTTAAGGATTTCCTTTGTGTTTTCCTGGTTATTATCTATTTAAATAAACAATGCACACGCGTTAGTATAATAACCCAATTTTACATTAGTTATACCCTTCCCGAGACAGAAACTCCAATGACTACGTCGGGCAGAACCTCGACAGCCGTTACGGAGCACTAGATAAATCAGGCAGCGTATCTAATACGTAACCGGGGTTAAAATACTTACAACGAGGCAGAGCTTCGCTAGTTAGGGGGTATAATGCCCGAGCAGAATTCTATTAATTCAGAATTGAGAGAAAGAATCGAGTTATGAGCGAATTGTGAACTGAAGTCGTGATCTCCTATTTATAGTGCCTGATCGGCACTTTGTCGCGCCCCGCAAGAGCCGAAGACAATGTCTTCGCGGCCCGCGAGCGAGTTAGAGTAGGGCCTAGCTTGGCTGAGTGGACAACTAGCCTCGACACGCGTTGCGCCATGTGGCATCAACAGGTGTGCCCTGGTGGCTAGATGTCGCGGCCCACGACGAACTCAAGGGTGGTTGTCGCGCCCCGCGAGTGGCTGGCAAATCTTGTTTTTCTTTGATTTCTACTAGCACGAAGGTATTTCGGGTCCGTTTCTTATATACGGGGCGTATATTAGGAGCGTTTAGGGTTGTTTTCGAGGTTTGTTATATCTTGGGTATAACTCCTGAACTATTTAAGAAAATATATAATGCACTCGCATTAAGTATAGTAACCCAATTCAACTTTATCCCTACGTCACGAGACAGAACCCCAACAAACTTAGTCAGGCAGAGCCTTGACATTTGTTACGGGCCCTAGATCAAACGGGGCAGGGCTTTATTATTATTATGGGGTGAAAAATAAAAATAAAAAGTAGAAATCTAGAGAGAGAGAAAAGGTTGTCGACAGAAAAGCCAGAGCAAGAAATGCATGTATTTATAGTATTCTTGTTTTCAAGAATCTTGGAGCTCAAGACTCTTTACTGGCCACGTATCAACAAATGCACATGCCATGTTCACTTATTCAATTTCAATTAAATCTAGTGTAGGACACATATGAATTGTTGATTTTACTATATGTGAAATATATATGAATTTAAGTTTTTATATATTATAATTAATTTAACTGCGTTATATATTTGGCGCTTGTAACTTTTAAAATATGACGTTTTATAAAATGATAAATATGCCCTTAGAAAGAAAATATTTATATCTATGTTTTGAACCAAGTTTCATTAAAAACGAAGTAAGTTCAAAGATAATGTATTTTTATAATTCAATTATTAAATGGATCCTAAGCCAGTCTAGGTACTTCATATTTTTATTGGTCAATTTTACCCATGATCTACCCGTTTAATAATATAAGTTTTTATATACTTTATTTTAAATTTTATAAATAAAAATTTTAGGAATGTTACACATAGGTATCAAGCCAACAAAGTTTGAAATTTGACAAGTTTGGCTCCTGCACCTTCTAATTCCTTGAAACTTTCATTTTAAGCACATTTAACCCTGAAAGTGAGTATATGAATGATCTATAGGGTATAATCAAACATCCTTAAGTCCGGTTTCGTTAAATGATAACCGAAAACACTAGTTTTACCATGTTGACGCTTTTAACCCTTTATTTACGAAAGTTAAAGTATTTAATACCAAACGATATCGAAACCTCGTGAATTTTTCGTCACTTATTCTTGAGAGTATAATCAATCATTACAAAGCCCCGGGTTCGTTAAAAGGTCACTCTGAGGTAGTAATTTAACATGTTGACAAGTTTAACCCCCGTGTCTTGTAAACTTTCACTTTCTATCACAAACGGCTTCATACGTTCCATAATTTATTCGTTTAAGAGTACAAACATCGTGTAAGGTTATTGAAAGGAATAATTTTCATATGTTGACACTTTGGACCCTTCCACACATATCTTTTCCTTGTTTTTCAAATTTAGTCCTTCGAAATCAATTCATTCCAAGTTTAAAGTTTATGACACATGTGATTACTACATTGGACATGATTTTTGCAAGGTGTTACAGTTAATGAAGGTAACTTCGATGCTGTTTAACCACTCCAGAATGGCAGTCACCCCATCACCGCCCGTGAAAGGCTTAGGGTTGCAAGAGAAAATGTGTTTGTAGTTGAAGCTCATAGGCTTTGGCTTCTCTGCTTTAGAGTCCTCTGAGGAGGGTGGAGTGTTTGATCCCTGGATCTCAGACACGATCTTAGGCACGATGTGAGCAATCTGATCGGCCATGAAGGACATCATCTTCTTCTGAGAGTTTTCATGGATCTCTTGAGAGAGTTGGATAGATGACGGGAAGACATCTAAAGATCCAAGAAAAGGACCGTATAAGTCTAGATCACAAAGTCTCATCGTATATAGATTCACACATGATTGCATAAAGACTCAAGTTACATCAAATCGTTCAACAAGTTTCACATAGTCTCAATCGTTCTCATCACAAGTCTCCAAACCCACGACTTTCACGTTGCACGTAATATGAAAGTTTGGTAACATGTCAGAAACACTGATATATAGGAAGTACCAGCAGCGTATCCACCATGTTTCGGGCATGCCACGTCTGTCTCGTCTTCGGTGTCATGCTACGTGTCGTGTTTTTCCATTCATAACAATACATTTACCATTATCACATACACGTAGATCAATCAAATAGTTTCTCGTAGATCATCATACATTCCATAGTTCTCAAAACAACGAACTCCACATTTCATCGTTCCCACATGCTTTAACCAGTCACATACACATAGATTAATCAAGTAGTTTCAACATTTCCACCACGAGTCTGCAAAGCCATGAGTTTCATTTAGCGCATGTTATGAAAGTTTGGTAGCATGACAGAAACACTTATATATAGGAAGTACCAGCGGCGTATCCACCATGTTTCGATCATGCCACATCCGTCTCGTCGTCGGCGCTAGGCTACGTATCGTATTTTGCTACTCACAACAACATGTTTCATGATTCTCATTAGATAACATATGGATTAAGTAGTTTCTCATAGCTTATCGTTCAACATGTTTAACATAGTTCAATCAAGATTTCCCACATAGTATCACACAATGAGTAAAGCTTCATAAATTTAGTTCGATCACGAGAGACTTATTATTGTTTTAGATTGCGGACACACGTGCAATTCATGAAAAAGTCCCAAAATGAACAAAGAATCAAGTTTAATACCACATGTAAAAATCGAGGTAACATAAAAGATAGGCTGATAAAACATAAGAGTGTTCCGGGTAGAGTAACATCAGCTAACCAAAGTGAATCGAACCCCTCTCGAATTGAGGCAACGTGCCTTGACTTACTTAGACAAATACGTCATCGATGTTAGGCCTACGATATCTGTCCTTTTGGTCATTCCACGTCCTTAATTGATTGGAATTCCGAGACTCTGGCGAGACAGAAAAAGCAAGGAGTGGGACTAGTTGTCAAGGTGTGAGTTTCACCTCTATCTTGACAACTTCGTACCCTAACAGTGGCGGTACTCATCAGGAGATAAGACCTGCTAGAATATGGTATGGAAATTTCCCTTCAAGGTTTGGATGTCACTCCTAGCTTGAAGATAAATCTCGTGCAAAATACAAACACTGACCAGCAGCGTTTTCAAAGTATCCAAGTGTATGTTGTGTCAGCCTTAGGGAAGGCTTGTAAGTTTAACAGGAAATGTGTTGCTAGGAAGCAATTACGGTAGAATGCATACATCTTAAACAACAGATAAGAGCCAAGATTCCTAGAACTATAGACTAGGCAAAAGCATTCCTACTTCTACCTAATTCCCTATAGTTATGGCTCTGATACCAATCTGTCACACCCCAACCGATGGCGGAAACATCGGGGCGCGACACTAAGCGTTCAAATTGCTCATGAGATTCCATAACACTATTAGTTCCAATAAATATTAATCAAATTTCATATATATGTCTAAAACTTCAAACATGATCCACAATATCAACAAGTATCAAAAGAACATCAAGTTTTAAATATTGTTAAAAACGGTCTGATTAACTACGATGAGTTTCTAGGCATCATCCTAGCTTGTTTCCTTGTGCATCCAACTTATCAACCTGCAACATGTATTAAAATAAAATCAGCAAAAATGCTAGCGAGTATACAAGTTTGAGTACATAGCATTGCATAATAGTTTCAAGTTTCAAAACTCATATCCAACATGAATCATAGAGTATATAGTTTCAGCCGTGCTAGTTTACGCAGTCCAAGTGATAGCCCAAGTTTCCCAATGCGTTAACCGCTTTCTCGAGACACAATGGAAAGCAAAAATAGAGTCCTCCTAACAATAACCCTCGAGCACAAATGGGGGAGGTGCATTACTCCTATAGCGCGCTACTATTGTTAAGGCGGAACTATACACAAGGATTAAACGATCACATTGTTTCAACCCCCGACCCCTACCCCGGGAATGGGCGACCGCGAGCCAGTTTCGGTGGTATCGGTGTTTATCAATTTAACAGTGGAAAGTTTCATCAGGACCGTAGTCAGGAAATATTTTTATCAGAGTTAAACACCAAAATGTTTGAAATGGATAAATGGGATAAAACCCAGGTTTATTTGATAATACAAAATTTCTGACTTTCGTTTATAATATATTTATAGGGATGAACCCTAATTATTGAAAACAATTCTCCTTTTTAATTAGGTAACTTTTATAGCCACTTTTCTAAGCCTTCAGTGCTCTCCAGCTGGCTTTTATGGGCTTCACACTTAGGTACCTGAAACACGTGTTTAAAACATTTTATCAGCAAGAAATACTGGTGACTAAATCCCAGTTTAATCAAAACAGGTTTTATCATCTTACAATATTGAGAGCGATCACAATGTTTATATCTGTAACACCCCGAAATTTAAAAAGGCTTTATATTAGCATTATATAAAGTATAAAATAAACGAGAATGAGCTAACTAGGAATAAATAACCTAGTTAGTTGATTGTCCCGTTTTAAAACATGAATGGAATTAAAATGCCAAAGATATAAACTAAATAAAAGTGGAGCGGCTTATGTTGTTAAAATCTAAACTTATATTATTAAGTTTAATAAAAATAAAAACCAAATACACCATTTAGGTGCCTGGTTCGATCAAAACAGGAGAAGGGCGACCCCCACTCTCAAAACCCTAACACTTCACTAATCTCACAAATTGAAGGCTTAAACCAAGTTAAAATAAACAATCGAGCATAGATTATTGATCCCCATTGCAAGGGGGTTGTAAGGTATGTAAAATTTGATGTTAATTCTCTGTTTGAAATTCTCATGAATTTGGGAAATCCGAAATTTGATGTTGCATGTTTGCTATCTGGATAGAATAGGGATGATATAGTGTCTAGGAGTAAAACCTAGACAATAACATGTGAAATCATGCCTAAATTCTGGAAATTTCATGAGTACATTGAAGGTCATTCATGGGTTTTGTGAGAAAATGATGAACACTAGGGTGCTAATCTAGTATAAATTGATGCATAGAAACTGATTTCTGAAAGTATGATGTGTAATTCTATATGTAATAGCTCAATTGATGTTAATCAAGGCTAAGTAGCAAACCATGAAGTAGAAAATAAAAGATGTAAAATTCTGCCCGTTAAGTGTTTGTAAAAATGCCCCAAAGAAGGCTCGAAATTGAATTTTAAAGTTAAAACGCATGATTGTGATGATTTGGCAAATTATGCGATATATGATTGAAAAGGAGTTCTAAACGAATCTTGATTGAACTCTATAGGAAAAGATATCGGAGCGTCGAGTGGACAAGCCGGTGGCGATTTGCGTTTGAATGACGTGCACTAAAGGTATGTAACTTGATTCGTTGCATTGGGTAAATTTTGATAATTAGCACATGTGTGGTAGAGTTGTAGAATAAAGGTGGTGTTAATTTAAAGCGATAATGTTCGTTACTTAAATCAATAGGTTAAGATTCGGTTAAAAGCCGTTTGGTAGTCATCATAGTGGAGGATTCCGTAGATGAGCCAAACGGGTCGAATAATCAATTAATACGTGGCTAATGCTTCGTAATATGGTTATTCGGTCTTTGTTATTTTTAATAAATGACATATTAGAATACGAGAATTTAGCGTGTTGGTTTGTTAGAATGATGAAGTCCATAAGGGTAAACTAAACGGGTCATTAAGAGAAGGTATGAATCGAATAACGATAGTACCTTACTTGCAGATTTTGAGCCCGAGTGACGGGTAGCGAATTACTAAACACGCAAACTGGTGAGAGGAGCGTGGGTGTTGAAAATGAGAAATCCAAGGATTTGGGTTTGGGTGAAACGAATAAATGGGACAAACAGCAAAGTTACAGAGTCCACCGTAAGTTACGGTCTCCACCATAACTTACGGTAGAGAACAAAAACGTTACGGCAGTTCTATACTGCCTTACGGGAGACCAAAGTGATCCAGCGTCTACCGTAACTTACGGTGGCTACCGTAAGTTATGGTAGAGCCCTGACCTTTATGTTAAATTTTGCATATCCTTGTTAATCGAATCCGTTTTGAGCGTAGTTTCGATTATGTAATATTTCTAAGAACTCTAATACTAATTTTTGTTAAAAATTTCCAATTTTTAGGTATTGCAAGTATGTGGATCACGATCAAGACAATGCTCGCGAACCGAACACAATCTTTTGAAGCTTACACACTAGACTAATTTCGTTTTAGACAATGTTTATAATGTAAACAATTTATTAATCATGTTTTGAATGACGTAACTAGTTAAGTAATTGTCTAGAATGTAATTACTCTTAAACATGAATTTTGTACATCTTTTGAAATAAGGTACCGCCTAAAGTCAATACATGCGTATTTACATTAAATTCCTATAAAATTTAGAATGGTGTTACAAGTTGGTAATCAGAGCTTAAGGTTGTAAACAAAGTGTTCGGTTCAAGCTTGATCGATCGTCCGGTAAGAATTAATTTATTATTTTAGTAGATCATATCTTATGTATGAAATGAGATGCGAATTAATGTGCGTGGGAAGGGTGTGTTAACACACTCAAACCCGGAAAGTGCACCAAATGTGAACGGTAAAAGCAAGTCACGCACTTCGCTAAACCAAAGCAAATAAAGCTATGTTATAAATGAAATGTTTAATGTTTAATGTAAACATTTCAGTTTCAAGATGTCGAAAGGAAACGATAATGATCCGGTGCCGACAAGCACCGAACAAATGAAAGAGATAATTGCCGAAGAAGTGGGGAAGGCAATTGAAGGTAGTCTATCTGGGTTTATAGATAAAATTCAAAACACGGTGTTGTCACTTGTTGAAGAACGAGTCAAAAGGTTGGAAGATAGTGTCAACCTTATGAAAGAGAAATCGGGATAAGGTAAGGGATGTTCGTACAAAGAGTTTATGGCGTGTAAACCGCCAATCTACAACGGGGAGGTTAACCCGATAATATGCCAGAGATGGTTAAGCGATGTTGAAGGAGTGTTTGAAAGGACCCATTGTGACGAAAGTGACTTTGTTGCTTACGGAACGGGTCAGTTGAGGGGTCAAGCCAAAGATTGGTGGAACAATAAAAAGAAGGAAATAGGAGCCGAAGCGGCGAGGGCCATGACATGGGAGGAGTTTAAGACGCCATTTCTTAAACATCATAGTCCCAAGGCGGTCATTAATAAAGTCAAGGAAGAGTTCAGGCAACTTAGGCACAAGGGCGAGACCATAGACAAGATTATGGCGACGTTTATGGATAAGATGAAGTTTTGCAATGAATTGGTGACGAATGAGGAACAAAAGATATACTACTACTATAACATGTTGAGCGCCGAGTATAGGGAGTTCATGACTCCTTCAAAATATGAGACCCTTACCGAGATCATAAACGTTGCCCGGGAACGGGAAATCGAGCTGAAGAAACAAGTTGAAAGGGGTGAGCGAAGGGCACAGGATGTAAATCCAAGCCCTACAAAGAAAGCTCGAACTGGAGAATCGGGAAAGAAGGTTGATGCTAAAGGTGGGTTGCCATGTTGTAAAGTGTGTGGAAAAGGGCACAAGGGAGAGTGTCGGTTCAAAGACAAACCGTGCCCCATATGTAGTAAAACGGGGCACACGGTGTCTCTATGCCCGCGTAAAGTCTCGGTTTGCTACAAATGTTATCAGCCCGGCCACAAAAAGTCCGAATGCCCAGACTTAGTTGGAAGGAGAGACGTCAAAGAATCTCCAGCAGAAGCCCCTAAGGCGAAGGCTAGGTCCTTCCAACTTACCGCGGCCGAAGCAAAGATAGAACCCGATGTGGTCTCAGGTATATTCACAATTAACTCAATTCCTGCACGTGTATTGTTTGATACGGGTGCGAATAAATCCTTCATTTCGCATGGATTTATTCGACATCCTTCATTTGTATTGACGAAATTATCTGTGCCCTTAGAAGTTGAAATAGGGGACAATAAAAGTTTTATAGTTTGTGATATTTGTCGAGGCTGCAAATTAAGCATCGATGATGAAGAATATCTGATAGACCTAATCCCGATGTCAATGGGGGAATTTCAAGTAGTCGTTGGGATGGATTGGCTATCTCAGCACCACGCAAAGGTCGTGTGTTTTCGTAAGGAGATAAAGCTAACATCTCCGAGCGGGAAACACGTTACTATCTATGGCGAAAAAGGAGGTGACCCCATAATACGCTCCATGTTGAAAGCTCACAAGCTTTTGAAGCAAGGATGCAAGGCATTTATGATATACACAAATGAGCCCGAGAAAGAATCACTGAAGATTGAAGATTTACCGATAGTACGGGACTATGAAGATGTGTTTTCGGAGGATTTACCGGGGATACCGCCCGAACGGGAAATAGAGTTCGGAATCGAATTGATTTCGGGCGCAAAACCCGTAGCTTGAGCACCGTACCGACTCGCGCCGTCGGAATTACAAGAGTTGATGTCCCAGATTCAAGACCTGCTTGACAAAGGATTCATAAGGCCGAGTGTGTCTCCTTGGGGCACACCGGTACTATTCGTGAAAAAGAAAGACGGAAGCATGCGCATGTGTATCTATTACCGGGAGTTAAACAAACTCACGGTAAAGAACCGATACCCGCTTTCGAGGATATATGATCTATTCGACCAATTACAAGGTGCGAACTGGTTTTCAAAGATTGACCTTAGATCGGGGTATCACCAACTAAAGGTCAAGGAGGAAGATGTGCCGAAGACGGCATTCCGCATGCGATACGGACATTACGAGTTCCTCGTGATGTCATTTGGGCTAACAAATGCACCCGCGGCTTTCATGGACCTCATGAACCGGGTTTGCAAGCCAATGCTGGATAAATCGGTCATCGTGTTCATCGATTATATTTTGGTGTATTCGAAAAGTGAAGTTGAGCATGCACACCACTTACAAGAGGTGTTAGAGACACTTAGACGAGAAAGGTTGTATGCAAAGTTCTCTAAATGCGCCTTTTGGTTACGAGAGGTGCAATTCCTTGGCCACATCATAAGTGCCGATGGAATATTGGTAGATCCGTCAAAGATCGAGGCCGTGTCAAAATGGAGTCCTCCGAAGAATCCTTCAGAGATTAGAAGCTTCTTAGGGCTTGCGGGATACTATAGAGGTTCATTCAAGATTTCTCCAAGATTGCGTCGCCACTAACTAAGTTAACCCGAAAGGAGGAAAAGTTCATTTGGGGTGTTGAACAAGAAAGGGCGTTTCAGACACTAAAAGAGAAGTTAACTCAAGCTCCGGTATTAACATTGCCGGACGGAGTCGAGGACATGGTGGTTTATTCGGATGCCTCATTATCGGGGCTAGGATGTGTTCTAATGCAACGGGGCAAAGTTATAGCTTATGCCTCGAGGCAATTGAAGGTACATGAAAAGAAATATCCCACGCATGATCTCGAATTAGCTGCGGTGGTGTTTGCGTTAAAAATATGGAGGCACTATTTGTACGGGGTAAAGTGCACCATATTCACCGACCACAAGAGTTTGAAATACTTCTTCGATCAGAAGGAGTTAAACATGCGACAAAAGCGGTGGTTAGAAACGGTAAAGGATTATGACTGCGAAATACATTACCACCCCGGAAGGGCAAACGTCGTGGCGGATGCATTGAGTAGGAAATCGGACTATGTCCCAATACGAGTAAGATCGATGCAGCTCATTGTAACCTCGGGTCTACTCGAACGAATCCGAGAGGCACAAGTCGAGGCAGTGAAAGAAGAAAATCTAAAAAGGGAAATGATAGTTGGTCAGCTGAATGATTTGGCAGATGGTAGCCACGGTTTGAAAACTCGATTTGGAAGAATATGGATCCCAAATTCCTGTGGGGTTAAAATGCTTCTACTTAACGAAGCTCACAAGTCCCATTATTCTATTCATTCGGGTGCAACCAAGATGTACAACGATCTGAAACTAAATTATTGGTGGCCCGGGATGAAGAGGGATGTAGTAAAATACGTGGAGAAGTGCTTGACCTGCTTACAAGTCAAGGCATAACACCAGAAACCATATGGTAAACTGCAACCGTTGGATATTCCAGTTTGGAAATGGGAACAAATTACGATGGACTTGTTGACCAAACTGCCCAAAACCAACCGCGGTTTCGATGCTATATGGGTAGTTGTAGATAGGTTGACAAAAAGTGCTCACTTCATTCCGATTCGTGAGACTTATACATCTGAAAAGATGTCAGAAATGTATACCAATGAAATAGTGGCACGTCACGGGGTACCGATATCCATTGTGTCCGACAGAGATACTCGGTTTACTTCTAACTTTTGGCGCGAATTTCAAGAAGAAATGGGGACTAGACTGTTCATTAGCACTGCTTACCATCCATAAACGGATGGGAAGAGTGAAAGAACGATACAAACGTTAGAGGATATGTTGCGGGCTTGCATTATCGACTTCGGGGGTAGTTGGGATGTCTACCTACCCTTAGTCGAATTCTCATATAACAATAGTTATCACGCGAGCATTGGAATGGCCCCGTTTGAAATGTTATATGGTAGAAAGTGCCGAACCCCGGTGTGTTGGGGAGAAGTGGGCCCACGTGAACTGGCCCCTAATGAAGTTGTCCAGGCCACAAATGAGAAAATTGACATAGTTCGAGCTCACTTAAAATCGGCCCAAGATAGACAAAAGTCTTATGCCGATAAAAGGCGGAGACCAATTGAATTCCAGGTAGGTGACATGGTGATGCTCAAGGTTTCCCCATGGAAGGGCGTTATCAGATTCAGAAAAAGAGGGAAACTAAGCCCGAGGTTTATCGGGCCATTTAAAATCATCGAACGAGTAGGCAAAGTAGCTTATCACCTCGAGCTACCGGAAGAGTTGAGTGGGATACCTGGCACGCTTCATGTGTCACAACTGCGGTTGTGACACTCTGGGTTTTTCCGAGTGAACACCTTGTAATTTCGTTATGCGTATATATGTGTTATTAAATGAAAAGTTGCGTTTTACCTTAATGTGCTATGTGTGGTATGTATGTATATATATATATATATATGTGTGAACCGAACCCGACTTGAGACCACTCGGTCTCGAGTAAACAGAAACGGTTGGGCCGGATTGGGCCATATACCCCCCTTCGAGCCCACTCGGAACCATTGTAGGGTGCACCACCCAAACCGGGTATAAAACCCATGCCCAAGCCCTCCTTCTCTCATTTGACACTCCCACCATTCACACACCCTCCTACATTCCTTCAAATCACTAAAACCCTAACAATCAAGCTCACCTCCTCTCCTCTCCCTCTCTCGGATCAAACCGGCGACAACAAAAGGGGCTCTCGGATCATCTCGGATTAGCATGAGATCACCACTCGGAACTTAGTCCATCAATCCCTCATACTCTTTCATCTAGCCGGTTAGTTTCCTTTTAGTTGTTTGGCCAAAAATGATGATTTATGATTACAAAGTGATAAGGTAGTTGAATGATGAATGATGGATGAAATATGTGATAAATGATAAATATGTTCATGTTCATGTTTTGGTAGGAAATTGTTAGATAACATACAAGGTTATGTAGGATGAACATATGATGAGTATGTGTTGAATATGCTTGAATGTTGTTATGAATATATGAAAAATTATGTGTTTGATATGTATGTTAGATTCAGGAAATCGATGATGCTGATTTGAGTATGTAGGATAGGATTGTTTGAATAATCATGTTATAATGAAAACCCTAAGAACAACATGAATGTCATGAAAATATTTGAAATATGCCTTGTTTGATCTATTTTGAATTGCATTTAGACAATAAAACATGTTTAAACATTCTGGTTGGTTAGTACAAAATCTCATGAAAACAGAATTCTATTGGTTAGTACATCCGCCAGGTTCTAGAAGATTTCGGTGCACGTAATCATGGTTGCGAGTCGGAACCCTTGGTTGCGACTCGAGACCAAAGCATGATGAACCGAGACGAGCTTCAGTCGTAATCATGGTTGCGAGTCGGAACCCTTGGTTGCGACTCGAGACCAAAGCATGATGAACCGAAACGGGCTTCAGGGACTCGAGACTGGGCTTGAGACTCCGGAGATTGCGACTCGCAAGCAGCCCACTCGAGACCGCCCGGTTGCGACTCGAAACCAAACCATGACAACTCGAAACCGCCCGGTTGCGACTCGAGATTGGACTCGAAACCTCCAAGATTGCGACTCGTACCAGCATTACTCGAAAACTCGTGGTTGCGACTCGAGACCGCACGTTCTCGAGTCGAGACCACCTTGTCTCGAGAGGACTGCTTGTCTCCGTTATTGGGCCAAGGACGTGTGGGCTGGGCATACCGTTCTATTTGGTTTCTGTGATGCTGTTAACTGTTAATGTGATCTGATAGGCCCAATAACACTTATAATTTGTATGATAGTTGTTGATGTTCACTGTTTAACTGCTTCGTATCAGAATAGGCCCGATAACTTGCTGGATGATTATGTGTTGTGTATGCTATGTGTTAGTTATGTGTAAATATTACGTGAATACTTGTGCCCCAACTTGACCTGTATCGATGACCATGCTAGGACGTGGTGACCAACGTGATTGACCAAGTAAATAATCTACCGAGCAACCCAAGGTGAGTTCACAACTAATAAAGCATGCGTTCCCGGTGGTTGGGAAACAAAAACTTAAGCAACGCTATTCCCTCGTAAGGGATACAAACCTACTTCTCTCCCCTTAAACGGGACTTTTAGTTAATTACTGTTTATACTGGATGCAACAAGCAACACTAAACAAAACTCTATCACTCAAGTCCTCACTTCTTAATACCGATTAGTCGCCGGGGTCAGGCGAACGGGTTATTAGTTGATAGCGCTATTTAGGTCTCACCAACCTCACACCGTGCCCGCGTATGGGATCGGGCGTGAACTAATGTACTCTGGCAACCGTCAATGATGATAGAACATTGACAAACGGGGCACTCTACGGAAACGTACGGATGAATAGTATTCGGTATTGTAAAAACAGTTTAGTCGCTTACTTGTGGGGTAGCTCCCCATCGCATGTATAAACGGATAAATTAACTGGTGAAACAAGTTTTTGGTAATTAAAACTGGACAACTCGTGAACTCGCCAACATTTTTGTTGATACCCTACTGCATGCTTTGCAGGTACTCAGTGACTCAGGAGCTTGCAGCTTGGGAAGTGTAGTGGTCGCCTAAACCCGTGTGTTGGGTTCTAAATAACCTGAACTATGAACTTTGTTTAAACTGTTTTGTCTATGCTTCCGCTATTTACTTAAACTGTTATTTGAACCTAACTTTCGAACTTTAAACTATGATGCTTACTAACTATTAAGGTTGGTGATCATTTTTATTATTATCCAAATGCTCAGTATAATTGGTGGCTGGATCCTGGTCAGTCACGCCTCCAAGCGGTGGTACTCCGCATGTGGATTTTTGGGGGTGTGACAGATTGGTATCAGAGCCATTGGTTATAGTGAACTTGGTTTTAAAAAGGAAAGTCTTTTGAGAAAAACCAGACTATAACCCGTGACTCGTGACGACACTACACTCCAAGGGCAAGACTCAGCTTGTTAAACCTTATAGCTCGGATTTGTGTTTATTTGCTTGTTTATCCTAAGTTGACTGCCCTGCTATAAATACTAGTGTGCCTGATTAGATAGATACACATTTCTCTTCTACTTCATTCTCGCTACGTTACAACATCACACTCATACTGTGTTTTCTGGTTATGAAGACAATGAGTGGACGCGGAAGAGGAAGCGTTAACATGACTCAGGCTCAATTCGCTAACTTGCTCAACACGGTGGCTGCAGCTTTCGCAGCTCACCCTGGAGGTAAACTCGTTACTTTAGGATGTTTAGATCCTACCCCCACATCGTCTTTCCACCTCTAAACCTATTCGCTTCACTTCTCGCAACAGGTCAGCCTGCGCCCGCACAGCCACGTGTTTGTACTTTCAAAACCTTCATGGATGGCAAGCCTCTCCCTTTCAACGGCACTGAGGGTGCCATAGGCCTCCTGAACTGGATTGAAAAGGCCGAAGCTGTCTTCGCTGTCTGCGAGTGTCCCCCTGCTAACTGGGTTAAGTACGCAACTGGTACGCTTGAAGGAAACGCACTTTCGTGGTGGAAAGCACAGATTCAGATGCTTGGTCTGGAAACTGCTAATGCTACTGCATGGGAAGATTTCAAGGACATGATCAAAGAGGAGTACTGTCACAGGGATGATATCCACAAACTCGAGAACGAGTACTATGCGCTCAAAATGGTTGGATCGGAGATTGAGACCTACACTAAGCAGTCCAACGACTATGCTGCACTTTGCCCAAACATGTCTCGACCTATGTATCGAAGGATTGAATTGTACATCAAAGGCTTGGTCCCAGAAATCAGAAGTCATGTAACCTCAGCCAACCTCAACACTATACAGCCCGTGGTTCGCCTTGCTCACAAACTCACCAATCAGGCTGTGGAAGAGGGCAAGCTGCCCAAGAGGATCGGCACTACTGCTGGAACTTCTAGCGATAACAAACGAAAGTGGGATGGAAGTCAGGGAAAGGATGCCAACCCCACTCAGGCCCCAGTTCAACAAAGGAAGACTGAAAACAACAAAGGCCCTCAGCAACAGGGTGGCTATCGGGGAAACCACCCTAAGTGTAACAAATGTAACCGACATCACAGTGGGCCATGTGGAAAAGGTCAATGTCAGCGATGCAACAAGATGGGGCATGAAGCCAAAGACTGCCGAAGCCAGTTCCCAGCTAGGCAGAATCAGCAACAACCACAGCAACAGCAGCAACAAGGAAACAACCGTGGATGCTTTAAGTGTGGAGCAACGGGGCACTTGCGAAAGGATTGCCCTGAACTGAACCAAAACAACAACAATCAGGGTGCTGGGAACAATAACAACAATGCTGGAAATGGTGCTAGAGGAAAAGCTTTTGTGATTGGAGCTGGGGAAGCAAGGAATGACCCCAACGTTGTGGCGGGTAAGTTCCTACTTAATGATCATTATGTTTCCGTACTATTTGATTCCGGAGCAGATGCTAGTTATGTATCCTTACGTATTAGAAAGAAACTTAAGCTCACTCTTACGCCGCTAAGCTCTAAGCACACCGTTGAAATAACTAATGGTAAAAACCTCGAGGCCTCACACATAATTCGTGACTGCAAATTAGAGTTGTCTGGTCAGACCTTCTGTATCGATCTCTTCCCCATCATTCTTGGAAGCTTCGACGTCATCATTGGTATGGATTGGTTATCCAAACATCGAGCTGAAATCCTCTGCCAAGAGAAAGCTATTCGTATTCCCCGTCCCCCTGGCAAACCTCTTATAGTTCAAGGCGACAAGAGCGGAGAAGTCACGGGCATCATTTCATTCTTAAAGGCCCAGAAGTATCTACGAAAAGGGCACACCGCTATCTTAGCACTCATTACCGACACACAGAAAATGGAAAACAGGATTGAAGATTTTCCAGTTGTACGCGACTATCCTGAGGTATTCCCGGAGGAACTACCTGGACTCCCTCCTCACCGTCAGGTAGAATTTCAAATCGAACTAGCTCCCGGAGCAGCGCCTATAGCTCGTGCACCTTATCGATTAGCCCCCGCGGAGCTCAAGGAGCTTTCTACTCAACTACAAGAACTTTTGGACAAAGGTTTTATCCGTCCTAGTTCATCACCCTGGGGAGCCCCAGTGCTCTTCGTCAAAAAGAAAGATGGCTCATACCGAATGTGCATTGACTACCGCGAACTTAACAAGGTTACCATCAAGAATCGTTATCCACTTCCCCGTATCGACGACCTGTTCGACCAGCTACAAGGGTCGAGCTATTATTCCAAGATCGATCTGCGGTCGGGTTATCACCAGCTGAGAGTCCGTGATGAGGACATCTCTAAGACTGCTTTCAGAACCCGCTATGGTCACTACGAATTCCTTGTTATGCCTTTCGGAATGACCAACGCCCCTGCGATCTTCATGGATCTCATGAACCGAGTATGCAAACCCTACCTCGACAAGTTCGTAATTGTGTTTATCGACGACATCCTAATCTACTCGAAGAGCCAAGAGGAGCATGAACAACACCTACGCCTTATTCTAGAACTCCTTCGCAATGAGCAACTGTACGCCAAATTCTCGAAATGTGATTTCTGGCTTAGAGAAGTCCATTTCCTTGGGCACATCGTCAATCAGGAAGGGATCCATGTTGACCCTGCTAAGATTGAGTCCATTAAGAATTGGCCTGTGCCTAAGACTCCGACCGAAGTTCGCCAATTCTTGGGATTGGCAGGATACTATCGGAGATTTATCAAGGGATTCTCTAAGATCGCTCAACCACTTATGACCCTCACTCAGAAGGGTGTTGCTTACAAGTGGAGCGATGCTCAGGAATCTGCCTTTCAGGAACTAAAGAAAAATCTTTGTAGTGCTCCTATTCTCTCCTTACCTGAAGATACCGACGACTTTGTTGTTTACTGCGATGCTTCTATTCAAGGGCTTGGTTGCGTGTTTATGCAACGCGAGAAGGTTATTGCTTACGCTTCGCGACAACTCAAGATCCACGAACGGAACTACACGACGCATGACTTAGAATTTGGAGTTGTGGTCTTCGCACTCAAGCTTTGGAGACACTACTTGTACGGCACCAAGTGCACGATTTACACTGATCACAAGAGTCTCCAGCACATAATGGAACAAAAGGAGTTGAATATGCGGCAACGCCGATGGGTCGAACTCCTAAATGACTACGAGTGTGCAATTAAATATCATCCAGGCAAGGCTAATGTGGTAGCCGATGCCCTCAGCAGAAAGGAGACGAAACCCAAGCGTGTTCGTGCCTTACAGCTCACTATCCACTCGAACCTCCCTAATCAAATTCGGAATGCTCAGGTTGAAGCATTGAAAGCCGAGAACATCAGGGCTGAGTCCCTACGAGGATCGAGACAACGATTGGAACAAAAAGAAGACGGTGCTTACTACGTAGCCGGACGCATGTGGGTTCCGCTTTATGGAAATTTACGTGATCTTGTGATGGATGAAGCCCATAAATCCCGTTACTCAGTACATCCGGGTTCAGATAAGATGTACCATGACTTAAGGACTACCTATTGGTGGTCTGGCATGAAAGCCCACATAACAACCTATGTCAGAAAATGTTTAACCTGTGCAAGAGTCAAGGCTGAGTAACAGAAGCCATCAGGCCTACTCCAACAACCAGAGATCCCGCAATGGAAATGGGAGCAGATTTCCATGGATTTTATTACTGGCCTGCCTAGGTCTCAACGCGGAAATGACACCATTTGGGTAATCGTGGATCGCTTAACCAAGTCTGCACACTTTTTGGCTATCAAAGAAACAGACAAGTTCTCTACCCTAGCAGAGGTATACTTAAAAGAAGTGGTTTCGAAGCACGGAGTGCCTACCTCTATTATTTCTGATAGAGATGCACGTTTTACATCCGAGTTGTGGCAAGCTATGCACAAATCCTTTGGCTCGCGTTTAGACATGAGCACCGCTTATCATCCGCAAACGGATGGGCAATCGGAACGCACCATCCAACCCCTCGAAGACATGCTTAGGGCATGTGTGATTGATTTTGGCAAGAATTGGGAGAAGCACCTACCGTTAGTGGAATTCTCCTACAACAACAGCTACCACACCAGCATTCAGGCAGCACCCTTTGAGGCATTGTACGGTCGTAAATGTCGATCGCCTCTCTGCTGGGCGGAGGTTGGTGACAGCCAGATCACAGGCCCGGAACATGTAGTCGACACCACAGAAAAGATTGCCCAGATTAGGCAACGCATGGCGGCAGCTCGTGACCGTCAAAAGCACTACGCTGATAAAGATAGGAAACCGCAAGAGTTCCAGGTTGGTGAACGGGCTCTACTTAAGGTCTCACCCTGGAAGGGTGTGGTTCGTTTTGGAAAACGGGGCAAGCTTAATCCAAGATATGTCGGACCCTTTGAAGTTACCGAAAAGATCGGTACGGCCGCTTACCGATTGAATCTGCCTGAAGAACTGAGTGCTGTGCACAACGTTTTCCACGTATCTAATTTGAAGAAGTGTCTGTCAGATGAAACGCTCATCATTCCTTTCAAGGAACTCACTATTGACGAACAGCTACGCTTTACTGAGGAACCGGTTGAGATCACGGATCGTGAGATCAAAACCCTCAAACGTAGCCAGATACCTCTCGTGCGAGTTCGTTGGAACTCACGCCGTGGCCCAGAATTTACCTGGGAGCGGGAAGACCAGATGAAGCGCAAGTATCCCCAATTGTTCCCTAATGAAACCCCCAGCACTGAAGCTACAACTGAATTTCGGAACGAAATTCCAAACTAACGGGGGGATGATGTGACATCCCGTTGAAACGTTCGTATTTACATTAGCTTGTCAGTGGCTGCCTTAACTTTCGGGACGAAAGTTCTTAAAACTTGGGGATAATGTGACACTCTGGGTTTTTCCGAGTGAACACCTTGTAATTTCGTTATGCGTATATATGTGTTATTAAATGAAAAGTTGCGTTTTACCTTAATGTGCTATGTGTGGTATGTATGTATATATATATATATATATATATATATGTGTGAACCGAACCCGACTTGAGACCACTTGGTCTCGAGTAAACAGAAACGGTTGGGCCGGATTGGGCCATATACCCCCCTTCGAGCCCACTCGGAACCATTGTAGGGTGCACCACCCAAACCGGGTATAAAACCCATGCCCAAGCCCTCCTTCTCTCATTTGACACTCCCACCATTCACACACCCTCCTACATTCCTTCAAATCACTAAAACCCTAACAATCAAGCTCACCTCCTCTCCTCTCCCTCTCTCGGATCAAACCGGCGACAACAAAAGGGGCTCTCGGATCATCTCGGATTAGCTTGAGATCACCACTCGGAACTTAGTCCATCAATCCCTCATACTCTTTCATCTAGCCGGTTAGTTTCCTTTTAGTTGTTTGGCCAAAAATGATGATTTATGATTACAAAGTGATAAGGTAGTTGAATGATGAATGATGGATGAAATATGTGATAAATGATAAATATGTTGATGTTCATGTTTTGGTAGGAAATTGTTAGATAACATACAAGGTTATGTAGGATGAACATATGATGAGTATGTGTTGAATATGCTTGAATGTTGTTATGAATATATGAAAAATTATGTGTTTGATATGTATGTTAGATTCAGGAAATCGATGATGCTGATTTAAGTATGTAGGATAGGATTGTTTGAATAATCATGTTATAATGAAAACCCTAAGAACAACATGAATGTCATGAAAATATTTGAAATATGCCTTGTTTGATCTATTTTGAATTGCATTTAGACAATAAAACATGTTTAAACATTCTGGTTGGTTAGTACAAAATCTCATGAAAACAGAATTCTATTGGTTAGTACATCCGCCAGGTTCTAGAAGATTTCGGTGCACGTAATCATGGTTGCGAGTCGGAACCCTTGGTTGCGACTCGAGACCAAAGCATGATGAACCGAGACGAGCTTCAGTCGTAATCATGGTTGCGAGTCGGAACC
>JARYGA010058181.1:0-87235 GCA_030545235.1 Helianthus tuberosus
CTTTCCTGTTTTCACATCATATACTTGCTATGTTCATTAGTACACTTATAGTACATGATTTACATTACATTGTTTTGCTATGTATGTTTACTTGGCATACTTAGTACATTGATTTACATGAATTTTCTGCGTTGTATGTTAACTTAGCATACTTAGTACATTTTTTTTATATAACATGTTTACATTTGGTATAACATTTGGTTTGTACAAGCGGGACTTATATACGTTCATTAACATTAGCTACGCCGCTCGGTAGTAAGTAGTGGTACCATAGGACTTGACAACTCCCGTTCCTGACATCCTTGGTTTGTTTGGGTGTAAGGAATGACTGAATCCGAAAACATTTCTTTTGATAACCTTGACTTAGGGTTATCCGTCTGTCTCAAGGCTTGAATGTATGCGTTAACTTACCACATAAGTGTTTGTATCCATATAGCATGCATTTACTTTGCAAAACATAACTTTTTGATATATTTAAAATACCTTGTTTTGTACATTTTTACATTTGGTTTATGTAACAACACATTACTTACCATACATAACAATTGTTACACATTACTTGACTACATTTGGACTTTCAACATTTGATATGGCTTATACAAGGACTTTCTGACAATTGGTTTAAACGTAGACTTTATATATTGGTGGTTTGTTTAAGTGACTTAAGTAACGAGATGTGAGTAGTATGATACAAGCATGGTGGATACGCCGCTGGTACTTCCTATATATAAGTGCTTGTATTATATTACATATCATAGCGTTATTTAAATCATTCAATTTGGACTTATACATTTTACGCAAATAACATGTTTTTTCACAAGACTTTGGTTTACAAAACAACTTATTTTATACAACTCATTTTACTTGGTTATTCATTTAACCATATATTATTCTTTTATTTATACATATCATCTAATCTTATCGCTTTTCAAATGATTTACAAGACAAAACAATTTACAAAGTTCATGACTAAATCTTATTAAACATTTTCTTAAACTTAAGTCATGAATCCTATTTTCACAAAACCTATGTATCTCACAGGCATTTTTATGCTGACGTACCTATTTTCACATGTGTTTTCAGGAGCTGTTGCTTAAGATGATGATCGTGACATTAGGGCGGACCTGTGCCTTAGTGACTTAAAACGAAGCAAGAACTAGTTTAATTATGTTATGTACTCTTTATTTCCTGTTTTAAGACAATGTAACTCTCTTGTTTGATAAATAAAATATAACTTAAATTGCCATGGTTATGAAACAATTAATTCTGTTATAACACTCCCCGACGTTTCCGCCTCGTTTTGTTGTTTTACGTGGTCGGGGTGTGACAGAAAAGTTGGTATCAGAGCCAATGGTTATAGGGAATTAGGTTATTAGTAATGCTTTGACCTAGACTATAACCTTTCTAGGACCCCAACACAAGTTATCTTGTGCTTAGATCTTAAAACATGCACTTCACCTATCCTTAGGTGATAACCACAACGAGAACATCAATTCCGAATCCGCTTTGAAAATTAATCATCTGTTCTTGGATGATTGATTACTAGGTTTTGAACCCTCTGTTGTAAGGTTTTGAACCCTCTGTTATAAGGTTTTGAACCCCTTTGAATTTTCAAAATCTCGTCAAAGTTTTGGGTTCTAAATAGTGTGAACACGTGCAAACTGGAAGAGTGAATGCCTGTACCCTGGGTTTTCTGTCTAAGGCTAGAGTGTTCGTACAAATCCACATAATCGGACCAGTCACTCTTACCTGGGAACTATTGGGGTGAGTGTTCACTTATAGGCGAGCATGTCTTCGCGATACATTATTTTTGACCCATTTACTTTGATTAGTCACAATGTGTCGTTTGTTTGCCTTATGGTAACGAACAAATGACCACCATCTTTGCTGTTGTCAATTTTTGTATCATCTCATTCTTTTCATCCAATCATCTCACTCGTTTCCTTTCATGTTCCTCTTTTAGAATGCCTCCTCGACGCGACAATCAGATAGCGAATGCCGAACTGGCAGAAATCATCGCGCAGCAAATGGTTGCTGCTTTCCCAAATCTTATTGCTCAACTGAACCAAGCCAACAACAACAACAATGCTCCATGCAATTTCAAGAGTTTCAATTCGGCTAAGCCACTCAAGTTTAGTGGTACTGAAGGAGCAACTGGGCTCCTACAATGGTTCGAGAGCACTGAGAGTACGTTTCGCCACGTTCAGTGTCCTGACAATCGCAAGGTCGAGTTTGCTTCCAGTGTGTTTCAGAAGAGGGCTCTTACATGGTGGAACGGGGTTATGAGAGACCGTGGTGCTGAGGTTGCTTTAGCACAGACTTGGGCCGAACTTAGGGCCCTTATGATGAAGGAGTTATGTCCTCGTCATAAACTGCGAGCTTTGGAAAGGGAATTTGATGATTTGAAGCAAGATAGTGGTGAGCATCAGGCTTACACTGATAGGTATGAAGAATTGAGTCTGCTTTGCCCGACCATGGTTACCCCACTCGACAAGGCTATCGAAAGGTACATCGATGGTCTACCTGACTCAGTGCAAGACATCATTACTGGTAGTAACCCTACCACAGTCTGTCAGGCGATCGAGTTAGCAGCAACATTGACTGAGTCGCAGGTTCGAAAGGGAAAGCTGCATAAAAAGGGTGACAAAGGTAAGAAGCAGGCGTCTGACAAAGAGGATGGCAAGAACGGTAAAAACAAGAAGGGAAAGGATTCTGGTTCCTCAAAGGGGTCTAGGAAGCGAAAGGCTTCCCAAAACTATGTCGTTACTGCACAGGCTCAAGCTGCACCAAATTAGCCTGCGCAACCACCCGCCAAGAGGCCTTATCTTGGCAACGCACCTTTGTGCAACAGGTGTAACGGCCATCACCTACCACATCTCCAATGTCGTCATTGCACTAACTATGGAAGAAATGGTCATCTTGCCGCTACATGCCGCATTCCTGTCAACCAGAATCAGGCAGTTCAGAACCAAGCCCAACAAGTTGCTCAGCCTCTTGCTCAGCAACAAGATCAAGTTGCACGACCTCATTTTCCTCCTGGTTCGTGCTACAATTGTGGGGATCTGACCCACTACAGAAACCGGTGTCCAAGACTAGCTAACGCAAATCCAAATCAGAATCAGGCTTAGGCTCGAGGTCGAGTCTTCAACATGAATGCACAAGAGGCGCAAGCAGACGATAATGTGGTCAACGGTACATTCTTTATTAATAATCAGCTTGCATCTGTTCTTTTTTATTCGGGTGCCGATAAGAGTTTTGTGTCATTATCTTTTGAGCCATTGCTTCGCATGTCTAGAATGAAACTAGGAAAACCCTTGACAGTAGAAGTTGCTAGTGGTGAACCCATTGTTCTTGATTCTGTTCTTCGCAACTGCCAGTTGAACCTTAACAACCATCTTTTCCATATCAACCTCACACCAATGCGACTTGGAAGCTTTGACGTTATAGTGTGTATGGATTGGTTAGCCAAGCATCACGCAGAGGTAGTTTGTTTCGAGAAGATTGTTCGTGTACCACTTTCGACAGGTGAGATCCTACAGGTTCATGGTGAGAAACATGCTGGTAGTCTCAAACTCATGTCTTGTTTTAAAGCTCGGAAGTATCTGTGAAAGAATTATGTGGCCTTCTTGGCACATGTTACCGCAGATAAAGGCAAAGGTAAGTCTATTCAAGATATTCCTGTTGTTCGGGATTATCCTGAAGTATTCCCTGAAGAGTTACCTGGTTTACCCCCAGCACGCCAAGTCGAGTTCCGTATTGATCTTGTACCTGGTGCAAACCCCATTGCCAGAGCTCCATATCGTCTTGCACCGTCTGAGATGCAAGAGTTTTCTAAGCAGCTTCAAGAGCTCTCTAACAAAGGTTTTATCCGTCCTAGCTTTTCACCTTGGGGTGCTCCCGTTCTTTTTGTCAAAAAGAAGGATGGATCTTTTAGGATGTGTATCGATTATCGTGATCTTAACAAGCTTACCATCAAGAATCGATATCCCCTACCTCGCATTGATGATCTCTTTGATCAGTTACAGGGTGCTTCTTATTTTTCGAAGATTGATCTTCGTTCTGGGTATCATCAACTTCGTGTGCATGAAGAAGATATTCCCAAGACAGCATTCCGCACTCGTTATGGGCATTATGAGTTCACAGTTATGCCTTTCGGATTAACTAATGCTCCTGCTGTTTTCATGGACTTAATGAATAGGGTCTGCAAGCCTTATTTAGATAAGTTCATCATCATTTTTATTGATGACATCTTGATTTATTCTAAGACGCGAGCTGATCATGAGCAACATCTTCGTCTTACTCTGGAACTCCTAAAGAAAGAGCAACTTTTCGCCAAATTCTCCAAGTGTGAATTCTGGCTTAAGGAAGTTCAATTTTTAGGACATATTGTGAACGAACAAGGTATTCATGTAGATCCCTCCAAGATCAGTGCGATTAAGGATTGGGATACGCCCACTACTCCTACTGAAGTTCGTTCTTTTCTTGGTCTGGCGGGTTATTATCACCGCTTCATTGAAAATTTCTCGAAGATTGTAGTTCCTCTAACTGCTCTAACTCAGAAGAACAAACCCTTTGATTAGGGATTCAAACAAGAGGAAGCTTTTCAAAACTTGAAGCAGAAGCTTTGTGATGCGCCTATTTTATCATTGCCTGAGGGTAATGATGATTTTGTCGTGTATTGTGATGCATCAAACTTGGGTCTTGGCTGTGTTCTCATGCAAAGGAACAAAGTCATAGCATATGCATCGAGGCAGTTGAAGATACATGAGAAAAACTACACCACTCATGATCTTGAGTTAGGTGCAGTTGTCTTCGCTCTTAACATCTGGAGACACTATTTGTACGGTACAAAATGTGTGGTTTTCACGGACCACAAAAGTCTTCAGAATATCTTCAATCAGAAAGAACTCAACATGAGGCAACGACGTTGGGTTGAGCTTCTAAACGACTATGACTGCGAAATTCGCTACCATCCTGGTAAGAAGAATGTCGTAGCCGATGCTTTGAGTTATAAGGAATGTACTAAGCTTCATTGTGTTCGTGTTCAATCTAATATTCAAGCTCGATCCGATATCCAAGCATGCATTTCTCAGGCTCAACACACTTGTGTTTCACAAGGTTTGATGGGTAAGGAGTTACCCTATCACATAACACCTGATATGGAACTGAAGGACAATGGATCGTATTACTTCATCGACCGTTTGTGGGTCCCAAGCCAAGATGATCTTCGCACCTTGCTTATGGATGAAGCCCATAAGTCTCGTTATTCTATTCATCCTGGCTCAGATAAGATGTATAAGGATCTTCGTATTCAGTATTGGTGGCCTGGTATGAAGAAAGACATTGCCTTATATGTATCAAAATGCCTTACTTGTCTTAAGGTTAAGGCTGAACATCAACGTCCTTCTGGTTTATTGGAGCAACCAGAGATCCCAGTTTGGAAATGGGAAAACATTGCTATGGATCTGGTTACCAATCTTCCACACACAAAGAAAGGTCATGATGCCATCTGAGTAGTTGTTGATCGTCTTACTAAGTCAGCGCATTTCTTGCCAATCCGTGAGGATTTTTCTGCTGACAAACTTGCTAAAATCTATGTGGATGAAATTGTATCTCGACATGGTGTTCCTTTGAATATCATTTCTGACAGAGATACTCGCTTCACTTCTCATTTTTGGAGAACCATGCAATCTGCTATGGGGACCCAACTTAATCTGAGCACAGCTTATCATCCGCAAACGGATGGTCAATCTAAAAGAACAATCCAGACTCTGGAGGATATGCTTAGAGATTGTGTGATCGATTTTGGTGGTAGTTGGGATTCACATCTTCCGTTAATAGAATTCTCCTACAACAACAGTTATCACTCCAGCATTAACATGGCTCATTTCGAAGCTCTCTATGGTCGAAAATGTCGTTCACCAGTCTGCTGGAATGAGATCGGTGAGGCTCATCTTACTGGACCTGCCCTCATTTTAGAAACTACTGATAAGGTTAAGAAAGTTCGTGATAACCTTCAGACAGCTAGAAGCCGTCAAAAGAGTTACACGGACCAACGACGCAAGCTCTTGGAATTTCAAGTCGGTGATCGCGTATTACTTAAGGTCTCACCTTGGAAAGGTGTGATCAGATTTGGAAATAAAGGAAAACTTGCACCTAGATACGTTGGACCATTAAAGATCGTCGAAAGAATCGGTAAGGTAGCCTACAGACTTGAGTTACCTCCTGAACTTGGAAATGTTCATCCAACCTTTCACGTGTCCAATCTCAATAAGTGTCTTGCTGATGAGAACCTCCACATACCGCTTGATGAAATTCGTGTGGATAACACGATGCATTTTGTTGAGAAACCTGTGGAAATCATAGAACGTGAAGTCAAGTGGCTTAAACACAAGCGCATTCCTTTGGTCAAAGTTCGCTGGGAATCTAAACGTGGACCTGAGTTTACTTGGGAATGTGAAGATCAAATGAAGGCGAAGTATCCACATCTATTCCCACGAGTTTCCTTTAAATAAATTTCGGGACGAAATTTCCACAAGTAGGGGAGACTGTGACACCTGTGTTTGTAATCATTGTGAACAGTTCAGTTATCAATAAAACAACGTTATTTAATCCCAATGGTTGTTTATTTATGTTTGACATTTTTCATGTTTTGACTTTTGTTCAATTTCAAACTTTACATCGCTTTCTGGAGAGTTATGCGCAAACTGGTGCATAAACGTAATTAGTTTAACGCGACAAACACTCCGGAACATCAACATATGCTTAACATACCTCAAATAACCTCTACATAACTTAGAAATAAGTTTTGAAGGCTTTGGTATGGCAAAATCAAGATTTATCACTTACAGGGACTTAATTCGACAAACTGCGAAAGTACGCCGATTCGTACTAGAACAGACATTCCGGAACATGACCATAAGTTAAAAATACCATAAATATCCTTTACATAGCTTAGAAATAGGCTTTAAGGGGTTCGGTGTGCTAAAATAAACTTTTGGGTCATTCAGGGACTAAAAGCGTCAAAAAGTGCACAAGTTTGCATTTTCGCGCATAACTTACATTCTGAATACATCCGGACATCCAAAAATTTATGTAAGCACTAAAATATTTTATTTTAGTGTTTGGCATGAGAAAAATCCATTCGTCACGCAATTTGGATCACTTTTCGCGCTTATGCGCATTCCGTCGTAATTAAGCGAATATCGCGATCATGCGACCAAACGAACCAACATCCTGCATATTTTTGAGCATGTTTCATGTCCACAATGTTTAGGCATCATTTTAGGGCCTTAAAGATGGCTTAACGGGCCTTAAACATGTCGGAAATAGCTCTAAACACCAACAGGGGCTGAAACTGTCATTTTTGAAAGTTGGTTGCTGATCAGACTGCCCAGGCGGGGCGCGTAAGATTTGTCCATGACTTACGCGGGCCACGAGGCCCTCCCAGATATGCAAAACCAGATTAAACAGCTGTTATACACTCATAACCCACTTACACATGGTATTTCCTGATACTAGGGGCTCCAATGGTTTTATAAAACTATGGGCTTGAGGTGTATGGATGAGATTGAAGCACGGTATTCGAGGAACGATCTTAACGGTCCTAGAAATCCTATAAATACCCCTCAAGTTCCCAACTCAAAACCCACACCTTTGAATCTGAAATTGTTCTCTAAGTTGATGTGTTATCACTTCATACCTGAGAATATTCGAATCGAAACTTCCGTTCTTGGACCCGTTGTAAGTCCTCTTTCGTTCTTTTAGCGTTTTCTGCGTTGACCAGTTTATGGTCAACACGAAGTTCGGTTGATCTTCGCAACGTGAGCGTAATCACGATGGCTATAGTCCATTGTGACTATGCCTACTGATTACCACGTTATCTAGGCTCAGTGACGAGTCGTAGTTTCGGCCAAAATGCGTATTCTTGCGTATTTTGTAACCAAACTACTTTTAGGTATCAAAACCGTTTGTTTTGATACCAAACTTGTTTTCTAACTTAGTTAAGCATGTTTTAACATGCTTAGCTTGTCACTTTTAGTTTAGTGCTTATATAGGGTCGTAAGGTAAGCGATCTAAACAATCGCTTATACTTTCGAACTCGACCCGTTTGGTCGATCTTTAGGATCGGACCAAATACATTAGGTGACCATAGTGTATAGGGAATAACCTTCCGAGGTTATACCTTATGGTCAGGACGTTTAGTTAGTTGTATGATAGGTAGTTTATATGTCTTAGGTAAATGACCAAAATTCCCTTTTTACGCCAAAATTCATTTTAAGCATATGTAACATAACTTTTGACATCTAAACTGATTTGGCAACAATATTAGTCATATTAAGGCATATTTTACTTGTCATAGACTAGTTAGGCGGTCCAAACGGGTTTTACGCGAACGACGCGTTAAAGTAGCATAAGCTACCTAAACGGGTCGTAATGGGTCATAAGCACTTAGGTTAGGTTTCATTTTAGTATGTAGGCTTTGTTAAACCATATTACATGAGTTCCCATACTCGTTTGGTTTACGAACCCTCATGCTACCCGATCCTCCGAATAGGTCCGGTTTATTAACATAGTTACCTATATTAGGTGCCGTTTGATTTCCGTGATCTCTAGCATTGTTTGGTTGTTACGCAAGGACTTCTAGGAAATCCCAAGTGAGTACATAGACCCTTCTTTTACTGTTTTCAAATAGTTTTGGGGTGAAACACATGTGCCTACTTGTTAATTTCATGCTTTCCTGTTTTCACATCATATACTTGCTATGTTCATTAGTACACTTATAGTACATGATTTACATTACATTGTTTTGCTATGTATGTTTACTTGGCATACTTAGTACATTGATTTACATGACTTTTCTGCTTTGTATGTTAACTTAGCATACTTAGTACATTGTTTTCATATAACATGTTTACATTTGGTATAACATTTGGTTTGTACAAACAGGACTTATATACGTTCATTAACATTAGCTACGATGATGATCGTGACATTAGGGCGGACCTATGCCTTAGTGACTTAAAACGAAGCAAGAACTAGTTTAATTATGTTATGTACTCTTTATTTCCTGTTTTAAGACAATGTAACTCTCTTGTTTGATAAATAAAATATAACTTAAATTGCCATGGTTATGAAACAATTAATTCTGTTACAACACTCCCCGACGTTTCCGCCACGTTTTGTTGTTTTACGTGGTCGGGGTGTGACAGAAAAGTTGGTATCAGAGCCAATGGTTATAGGGAATTAGGTTATTAGTAATGCTTTGACCTAGACTATAACCTTTCTAGGACCCCAACACAAGTTATCTTGTGCTTAGATCTTAAAACATGCACTTCACATATCCTTAGGTGATAACCACAACGAGAACATCAATTCCGAATCCGCTTTGAAAATTAATCATCTGTTCTTGGATGATTGATTACTAGGTTTTGAACCCTCTGTTGTAAGGTTTTGAACCCTCTGTTATAAGGTTTTGAACCCCTTTGAATTTTCAAAATCTCGTCAAAGTTTTGGGTTCTAAATAGTGTGGACACGTGCAAACTGGAAGAGTGAATGCCTGTACCCCGTGGTGCTGAGGTTGCTTTAGCACAGACTTGGGTCGAACTTGGGGCCCTTATGATGAAGGAGTTATGTCCTCGTCATGAACTGCGAGCTTTGGAAAGGGAATTTGATGATTTGAAGCAAGATAGTAGTGAGCATCAGGCTTACACTGATAGGTATGAAGAATTGAGTCTGCTTTGCCCGACCATGGTTACCCCACTCGACAAGGCTATCGAAAGGTACATCGATGGTCTACCTGACTCAGTGCAAGACATCATTACTGGTAGTAACCCTACCACAGTCTGTCAGGTGATCGAGTTAGCAGCAACATTGACTGAGTCGCAGGTTCGAAAGGGAAAGCTGCATAAAAAGGGTGACAAAGGTAAGAAGCAGGCGTCTGACAAAGAGGATGGCAAGAATGGTAAAAACAAGAAGGGAAAGGATTCTGGTTCCTCAAAGGGGTCTAGGAAGCGAAAGGCTTCCCAAAACTATGCCGTTACTGCACAGGCTCAAGCTGCACCAAATCAGCCTGCGCAACCACCCGCCAAGAGGCCTTATCTTGGCAACGCACCTTTGTGCAACAGGTGTAACGGCCATCACCTACCACATCTCCAATGTCATCATTGCACTAACTGTGGAAGAAATGGTCATCTTTAATGTTCTCATTGATCGCTTTTGTAATGGTTTTTGGTGTGACAGTTGATATTTCGGAAGACTCGGATGTAAACGCGTTGTAAAACGTATTGTAGAACTCTTCAGCCATGATGTGAAATTATTGAATTACCTAGAGACAGAAACAAACAAACAAACACAATTAGTCTAAACAATATCAAACAATCTTGAAATAAACTGACACTCAGTTGACGTGAAATGATCTTGACGCGAAAAATCCACTTTCAAACGGAATAGTGATTTCAAGCGGAATCACTTTGGTGCGGAATACCCTCTTCAAGCGAGATAACCACTCTCAAATGGAATATGTTTTCAAACGAAATCACAACTTCAAGCGAAATCAGGACTTTCAAACGGAATCACTTGTTTCAAGCGAAATCTTCAAACAGAATACCACTTTGAAGCGGAATAACTAATTCCGTATGAACCTTTCAAACGGAATTTCCCTTTCAAGCGGAATTAACACACTATTTCAAACGGTATTACTATTTGAAGCGAAATCAGGTGGACTTTCAAGCGGAATTAAACTGTTCGTTCAAACGAAATTACAATTTTGGTCCATTTTTGTCACTTTTAAGCTGAATTTTGGTCTGTTTCTCTCAAGGCTTTGTTAAAACACTGTTTCGCATGTAATGTGTGAAATTCAATCCATTTTGTCCTTAAAATATTGTTCAATTGTGAAAAAGAAGGTGTAGAAGTCAGAAAACTAATGAAATCAAGCTAAACTCTTCCTCCTGAGCTCTGATACCACTTGTAGGATCGTTGTGCAGCCTGAATGAGTCGTTCAGAAGAGTTTTGGATCCGAATCAAAGGCGGAATCAATGAAACGGACGATCGATACAATTATAATGTCTCTTGTATTGATATAATAGTTTTACAGCACCTGGAGACAATTCGGCAGCACTTCGTTACCGAATCACAAGACCTAATTCCGTTTCAAATGACAAACCATGCTCCCTATTTATAGAGTTCTAATTCCGTTTTAAATAGTCAAAGCCAATTTCAAGCGAAATTAACTTAGTTAATTTCGTTTGAACTTGTCTTTGACAGTTTCAAGCTGTATCGAACTCAATTCATTAGAAAGATCAGGGCACGAAGTGCTGCTGAAGTGTTTACTCACTGTAAAACGTTGTTATATCAATCAAAAGACAATTAAAGTGAATATCAAGCTGTATCGAACTCAATTCATTAGTTTTCGCCTCTTGAATTAAGAAGAACACCTCTGAATGACTCGTTTCGGTCGTGAAAACGATCCTTCAAGTGGTATCAGAGCTCAGGAGGAGGAGTTCTTACCGAATTCAGCTTGATTTCATCTATTTTCTGACTTCTACACCTTCTTTTCAAAATTAAACAAGATTTGACGGTTAAAATGGATTGAATTTCTCATATTATAAGCGAAACAGTGTTTTAACAAAGCCTTGAAAGAATTGGACCAAAATTCAAACTAAAACCTGATCAAATTGACAAAATCTTGACCGAAATGATGACATCAGCTGCATTTCGCACGGAATAGATCCTTCAATTCACACGGAATAGATCCTTTATTTCGCACGAAATCAGTATATCGTGTGAGCTATTGTGTACGAAATCACCATTTCGTACCAAAGTGTTCTCATTTCGTGTGAAAAATCATTCCATTTCGCGCGAAATCGTTATTTCGTTTGAGGTCAAGCTGATTTCGTACGAAATCATCATTCCAGTTGATCATTCCACACGAAATCATTCATTTCGTGTGAAATTTCTTATTTCGTGTGAATCATTTCGTTTGAAGACATTTTGCAGGTCATTTCGCACCAGTTGGTCATTTTGCTTGAAGGATCATATCGCATGAAAGTGTATTTCGTTTGAAAGGGTTGATTTAGCTTGAAAGTGTCTGATTTTGAGAAACTTGCTATCGAATCATGGAAGAGGAATTTTATAACGCGTTTGCTATTTCCCCGACTACTCCAGTTACCATTGCTCAAAGCATGAACATGGAAAATGAGACTGGAACTTTGCAAAAACCCCCGAAGCTAATGGGCATTGAGGAGTATTATGGTTGGAAAGATCGATTCGAAAACTGGGTTCAAGCAAATCACTTGAGATCTTGGGAATGTATCGAGAAAAAGTATGTTAAACCTCGTACAGATTTGGGAGTTATTAAAGCTATTTATGAGATGACTGATAAAGAACGAGATATGTACAAAGCATAAAAGATGATGATTAGTTTACTCCAGCAAGCTGTGAAAGAAGACATCTTCATATTGCTCCAACACGACAATACTTCGCGTTCAATTTGGGAAGCACTTCGAGTTAAGTTTGAGAGAAGTGAGAAGATGATCAGGAGTAATAAATCTTTGCTAAAGAAAGAATTTGACTTGTTTACGAGTTTGCCGGGTGAATCTTCAAAGAAGCTGATTGAAAGATATTGTCATTTAGTGAGACCTATGTCTTTGTTAGAAATAGTCAAAGATCAAGAAGAATGGGTTGATAAGTTAGTTGATGCTTTACCTCAGAAAGAGTGGGGTACATATTTGATGATCTTGAAGAACACTGGAGAGTATGACAAATTGACAATCTCCCAATTCATCGAAAAGATTGAAGGACAAGACCTTGAACAGCAAAAACTTGCAAGGATGAACAGTCCGAGTGGTCAACAAGATATCAAGATGTATTACAAAGGAAGTGTTCAGGATGTTGAAGTGAGTCCGAAGGTCCAAACTGCTTTCAGTGCAGAAAACTCATCTGGATCAGTCAATCAAAATCAAAATAGTAGCAGTGGATTTTCTTCATACCCAAGTGTTAATCCGAAAGCTTCAACCTCAACTCATCTGTTCCAAAGCTCAAACAGCAGTAATGCTCATGTGTTACATTGCAATATCTTGTTGCATCTTCAGAACGGTCAAAATTTCTCTGAAGAGGTTGCTAAAAGTCATATGGCGTTACTTGCTACAGTGTTGGAATCATATGAAGGGTTGGTTGCAGGAAGGATCAGAAATCATATGTTGACGAAAGAGGATTACGATCAGATCGATGCTGAAGAAATGGAGTTAATGGATATCAAGTGGTGCTTAGCAAGTGTTTTGAGAAGAGCTGAAAAATTCAAGATGATTACAGGAAGAGATGATTTCCTGGATGCAAATGTTTCTACTTTAGGTTTTGATAAATCTAAAGTTACTTGTTTTCGATGCAGGGAGAAAGGACATTTCAAGAGGGAATGTACCAATCGAGAAGCAAGTGGAACAAAGAATCCGTTCGGTAGTAATGATTATTATCGAAAAGCTATATATCAACAAGTTGCTCAACAACCGTATCAATCACAAGATTCAAAGACTGCACATGCTAGGAAGGCAATCGAAGAATCAAATAAGAAAGCTTATTTTGGTATAATTGATCAAGATGATGAAAAAGTGGCAGAAGGTTTCAGTTGGGACAAATACATACAGCCTGATTCAAAGATGGTAGCATTGACTGCTCAAATTGTTCAAGAACCAGATTTGATGAAAGAATGGATGAATGGTCTTGATAGAATTTAGAGAAATCAAGATGAAGAGTTTGTTGTTTCAGATGATAGTTCAGAAAGCACTCAAGTGTTTGATCAATCATCATCTGATAGTGATGATGAAGAAGAGACACAAATAAATATTGGAAAATCTGTATTATCTCCTGAAAGTTTTGAATTTTATTTTGCAGAAAGACTGGAGAAGCTGAAGGAGAAACGAGCAGCAAAAGAAAAGAAAAAGGTGAAATATGAGAGTGTCACTCAGGAAAAGAATTCTGAACAAAGTGAAGAAGATAAAGTTGCTGAGCAGGTGATTGAGATTGAGAAGATGATTGAAGTAGAAAAGATAATCGAAGTTGAAAAGATTGTTGAAGTAACAAAACCGTGTTTAAAGTGTTCAGAATTTTGCAAACAATGTGAAGAAAAGGATGAGAAGCTGAGTGAGCAAGATAAGATGAAAGAAAAATTATTGTTCGATCTCAATTATGTGAAAGAATCGTATGATGTGTTGAATAGAACAGTGAATGGTCTACAAAAGACTAATTCTGAAAGAGAAGATGCTTTGACTATGATGAATGCAGTGATGATGTCCAAGCAGAAAGCTATCAATCATTACATTGAAGAATGTGCAAAGCTAAAGCAAGAGTTGGAAACCAAAAAGATAGAGAATGAAAGAATTAGACGGTTGTTACAAAGTTATTCTAGTTCTGATTATTTGATTGACAGAATTTATCCAACTGTTGCAGGTTTTGAAATCTTTCAAGATGAGAAGCCGAAAGAGAAGGATACTGGTAAGAAACAAAGTGTCAGTTATAACAAGTGTCCGCCTCCGATTTGGGAAGGTTATTCTCCCAGAAAACCAAATGAGGAGCAAGTCAAAAAGGCAGTCAAAATAAAATTGAAATCCGAAACAACTGATGAATTACCAGGAAACATTGACGTCATGTTCACATCGTCTGACACTAATCATGAGTCTGAGTTAATAAAAAAGGTGGTCGATCAGGTGTTGGATAAAGATGAGGAGTCAGAGTCAAAGTCTGAGTCTAAAAGTTCGAGATCGTCATCAGTTGAAAGTCCAAAATCGTCGGTTAAACGAGTCTACAATAAAGAATTCTTGTTATCAAAATCTAATTTGAATGACGAATCAATCAAAGTAGCATATACTTTGAATGATTCAGACAAATTATATTATGATGAGGAATTTCCAATAAGAAGTGTTCAAATTGAAAAGATCAAAAAGGTTTTCAAATTATCAGAAATTAATATTTCTGAAATAAAAGATGTAAATCTTACTGAAAAAACTAAAAAATACATTTCAAGAGTTCAACAACGTTTAAACAAGAAAAAGGGTTACAGTTCTGGTTCAGGTTTTCAAAAGAAACCAAACCATAACTGTTGATCCCGTTGATACAGGATCTGATCGTAAGGAACAAGATGAATCGACTTCGTCTAATGTGCGGAATCCATTATGACGAATCACATATTTGTTCAACACAGAATTCAACGTTTAACTGCTTGTCTGTTCTTTCTATTGAGTGTTCTGAAAGTTACAAAGATCCGGTAGAAGTACAGACTATCCGTGCAAGTCAAAAGTTCTTACAAAGTTGCACCGGACCTCCTATTTATAGACAACCTCAGGAAACTAAGAAGTGTTGTACGTACGGGTGGGCTATCCGTGCGTATGACTCACCCGTGCGTATGACTCACCCGTGCGTATGACTTATCCGTGCGTATGACTTATCCGTGCGGATAAGTCATCCGTGCGTATTACCATCCGTACGGGTGAACTTGTTACAACCAACACTTTTACATACAAAACCTATTCCTGAGTTGTCATGCTAACTACATACATACATACAAATTACAAAAACACAGAATACAAAATATGACTACATGCTGACGGAAGCTACAGACGTTATGTACTAACAGACTCCCCCTCGGATGTAGCTGTAGTACCTTCCAGCATAGTCTTCAATTCTTCCTGCTTCGTCTTCGTTCACGCGCTTTCTCCCTTCTTTTCTGTGCCTTTTCCTCCAACATTCTTTTTCGTTTTTTGTCTTCCTTCAGTCATCCACCAATTTCTGTAGACAGGATCTCCATCACTCTTCCTTTCCCACTTTGGAATTTTGTTTTCTTCAGATTCAATTGGCGTTTGATCTGTTGGAGGTACTATTCCCAATTTACGTCTTCCTAACTTAGCAGCATGCTCAGCAATCTTTTTAGAACGTTGTTCACGCTTGTATACTTTTAAGAACTCGTCAATCTCTAGATCTCTCCATTTTGTCTTCCAGTATCTTCCAGAGTTGATGTCTTTTGCGTAACAAACATCCACAACTTTTTGATATTGCATAGCTTGCTCTCTGTCAGTCCTCTCATAAACTATCTTGTTGTAGAACAGATAATCTATATCTTTCTTTGAGCAGTTTACAAGCCACATAGGATCTAACACACAGATCCTTCTTGCTTCTCCAGTGGACTTGTTATGTAATAAGATTATTGCTTCAGCTGTAGATTGATTGTACAACCACCCTTCAAACTCTTCGTGGAAATCTTGCTCCATTACCCGTAAAGGCATGTTCTTCAAGCAACTAGGAGGCTTAACATCCAGAGTAATATCCTTTTCACCACTTTCTAAGTTTCTGACAATTTGTTGTGGAAAGTGTGGTTTCCAATCAGGATACCTTTTCTCAGCTTGCAGCTTCACATAATTCCATAACCTTTGATTATGTTGTTTCACATCTAACCCATGGTAAAATTCTTTGATGTTCTTTGTTTTTACCAATTCATCTATATCCCACCATGGCAGAGTTTTGATATCAGCCAAGAACTCAAAGTACTGTACTCCTTGTTCTCTTCTGATTGCATAAACTTTTAAGTCTTCCAAATATCCCCAAGAGAGAATATCACCCCAAGATAGTTCTTTGTCGTGTGTAAAGAATTGAAGTGCTCTTAGTTTCTTTCTCTCTTTTGGCATGACTTTGTACCATTTCTTTCTTTCTTCAGCAAGATTTTCTCTCGGTATGGTATCTGGAATACCTTCTGCAGACACTTTCTCCACTATCTTTCTTCTAATTTCTTCTTCATTTCGATCTTTGAACATTTCCGACAACGAAGGAAATGTTTCATCAATTCCAGAATAATGAAAATCAACTTCATCATCAGATGAATCTGAAGCATCTTCAACAATTACTTCGTTGTAATGATCAGCTTCAAAGGCATACCTTGATTCAAATACATCTTCAGAAGTTTCAGGAATTTCATCTTCAATATCGAATTTAAATTTCCCTTCTTGCAAACCCAATTCTTCTAACATCTCTTCCCTTGACCTTCTAACCTCAATCTCTTCCTGAATTTTATCTTGTAAGAAAATGACGGTAGGATTTGTGAGGAATACCTTATCCATGTGCTGCTTTCCAGAAGTAGAAGATTCTTGCTGATCATCATCTTCTTGTTCGTTGATTTGATCATTCAGAAACTCCTCAATCTTTTGTTCATCAATAGGATTCTTCACAATCAATCCTGAGCAACCTTGATCATCGTCATCATTCTTCTTATCATCATCTTTCTTATTATTATCGTCTTTCTCATTATCGTCGTCTTTCTCTTCATCTTCATCTGCTTCATCATCTCCAAGAAGTTCTTCATCAGAATCACTAACTTCTTCTCCACGAGCCTTCTTTGCTTCTTTTCTCCTTTTCATAATTTTCATTCTGTGAAGAGCTTCTTTTACGTTGAGAGGCACTGTATATGCATCACCAATAAGTACAAATTGCTTTGTCTTGAATTCTAGTAGCAACACTTCTTTGGCCTTTTTCTTCTTTTGTTCAGTAGCAACTCTACGAATGATTTGATCAGAATCAATGATTTGAGAAGGCTCTCCAACTAACATGAATTCTTGACCTTGTACAACTTGTTCTTGATCATTTTCAGTATCAACTTGATTTGAAGAACCAACAGCTTCCTGAACATCTTCAATTATACTTTTGTTCTTTTATATCGCATCTTCAGCTAGTCTTCTTTCTCTTTCAAGTCTTCTTTCTTCAACCTTTCTTACTTCAATTTCATTGAAGGTAGCATGAACATCCTTTTTCAAAAGATTTTCCACAACAGAATATAACATCTTAAGTTGTTCATCTTTCATCACTTTGTCTGCTTTCATGGCTTCCATCTCCAACTTCATTGCTTTCATTTCATTTGAAGTAGATTCACTCATTTCACTGAGAAGCTGATTGAGTGTTTGATTTACATCTTGGAGATTCTTTGTTTTCTCATTCAGTGAAGAGATTTCTGCCGTAAGAACTTCAATTACTTTAGTATTATTATCACCATCTTCCTTCACTTTCTTCATGGTGTCTTCATCCAAGATTAACACCGATCTAAGTTGATCATGAGCTTTCATTATTTTATTAACTTGCTTTAACAAAAGATCACGTTCGCTTTCAGCCTTTTCTTTTTCTTTTTCAAGATCTTTGACTTTCTTTGCCAGAACTCTCACTGCTTCATTGTTGAACAAATCAACATCAAAATTCAGATCTTCCAACAGGTCTCCTGAAGCAGGTGGAATACTGCTAAAGAAATCATCTGAACTCCTTGGACGTGAAGATTCTGGAATCTCTATATTTTCTGGTACTGTTGGGAACTTTGAATAAAAGACTCCAGCCTCAGTAACTTCAACGTAGTCATCATGACTAGTCTGCTTTTCGGCTTCTGTTTCTTGAAATTGAGATGATTCAATATGTTGTGTATCTTTACCATCTTGTTCTTTTTGAACTTGACTTTCGCCTTTTCTTGCTCGAACACTTCTTGGAATAAATCCTGCTAGAACTGCTTTTATTTTCTTGATTTGTTTCTTTGGATTCTCAGGATCATAAGTTGAATCTTCTTCATCTGACCCTTTCTTTTTCTTTGGAGACTTTTTCTTTAACTGAGCTTTTCCTTTGCCAAGAGTGATTGGATCAAGTTCAGATTCTGATATAGTGGTTTCAGAATCATCATCACTTGATAGATCTTGAACGACACCTTCTTGATCTTTAACACCTTTAGCAGCATCCTCATTCTTCTTTAAGAAACTTTTCAGAGATTGTGATAACAATTCAGCTCCTTCTTTAATAACTTCTGATGGTTCCAAAACTATTTCATCTCTTAGCTTTTGTTGTGGTTCTTCAGAAGACCCCTTTTCTACATTCTTTGGAATAGAAACTGCAGGGGACGTCTTTGGAGTTCTCTTTCTCTTTCCATCCTTGATACACCACCATCTAGTATCTTTCTTAAAGAACAAACTCATCTTGTCATCTTCATTATCAGAATTGCTATCTTCATGTCTCCATGCATCATTTTCTGGAGCTACATAGTTCGGATTTGAAATTTTGCAGATCATTCTTTTTGCTCCTGGATTTGGACCCTTGATCAACCTGCTGATTGTGTCTGGTGACATATGCCTCAATCCCAAGATGTCGTTACTTCTCTTTTCTAAACCTTCAAACTGATCATCTATCAACATCTGGATAAACCTAGGATACATAAGGAACCTCTTGCTTCCATCCTTTACATTCTCCGTCATGTAATCAAAAATTACTTGAGAGATATTGTACGGTCTGTTCAGGACAAGACAAGCAATGATGTTCATGATGTAATCTTGAGTTTCATCATATCCATCCTTTCTGTGTGACAATGCATGAAGAACACAATGAGCCATGAATTTGTAAGCGTGACTGAAACTTGTTTTCTGCATCTTTCCATTTACACTTCCAGCAAAACCCATTCTACACCATATCCCTTTTACAAGACGTTCAGAAACAATGGTTGGGTCGCTATCAGCGTTGTCACACCCCGACCACGTAGAACATACAAAACGTGGCGGAAATATCGGGGAGTGTTGTAACAGAATTAATTGTTTCAAATCCATGGCAATAGAAGTTTTGTTTTATTGATTAAAAGTGTTACAAAGTCTTAACAAACAAGGAAAATACAACATAATTAACTAGTCTTGCATCTTTTATTGTCACTAAAGCCCAAGTCTGTCTATGTGTATCTTGAACATCTTATGCAACAGCTCCTGAAAAACACATGTGAAAATAGGTACGTCAGCATAAAAATGCCTGTGAGATACATAGGTTTTGTGAAAATAAGATTCGTGACTTAAGTTTGAGAAAATGTTTAGTCATGAACCTTTTAATTTGCTTTGTTTTGTAAATCATTTGAAAAACAAGAAGTTCAGATGATAAGTATAAATAATAGAGTAATGCATGGTTAAATGAGTAACCATGTAAAAATGATTTTGTAAAAGATAAGTTGTTTTGTAAAACAATGTCTTGTGAAAAGTATGTTATTTGTATAAAATGTTATATGTATCAAACTGAAATGATTCAAATAACGCTACGATATGTAATACCATCCAAACACTTATATATAGGAAGTACCAGCGGCGTATCCACCATGTTTGTATCATATTACACACGCATCGTTACTTAATCACTTAATCAAACCAACCAAACAATGTAAAATGTTCATGTCAAGATATAAATCATGTCAAAATGTCTATGTCAAATATCCATGTCAGATGTTTATAACCCAAAAGTAGTCAAGTAATGTATAACCAAAATGATATGTATGGTAAGTAAAATTAAGACTACTTAAACCATAAGTAAAAATGTACAAAACAAAGTATTGAAGTAAAACTTGGTTTAAATCAAAGTTATGTTTTGTAGAATAATGCATGCTTTACTGATACAAACACTTATGCAGTATGTTAAACGCAAACATTCAAACCTTGAGACAGTCGGATAACCCTTTCAGTCAAGGTTATCAAAAGAATTGTATTCGGATTCAGTCATTCCTTACATCCAAACAAACCCGGGATGTCAGGAATGGGATTTGTCAAGTCCTATGGTACCACTACTTACTCCCGAGCGGCGTAGCAAATGTTAATGAATGTTATAAAGACCCGTTTGTGCAAACCAAATGTCATAGCAGTTGTAAACATGTCATATGAAAACGATGTACTAAGTATGCTAAGTTAACATACAAAGCAGAAAAGTCTTGTAAATCAATGTGCTAGCATGCTATCAGTCAACATACATAGCAGAAAAGTAATGTAAATCAATGTGCTTAGCATGTTATCAGTCAACATACATAGCAGAAAAGTAATGTAAATCAATGTGCTTAGCATGTTATCAGTCAACATACATAGCAGAAAAGTAATGTAAATCATGTACTAATAGTGTACTAACAAACATAGTCGGTATATGATGTGAAAACTGGAAAGCAGGAAAGTAACAAGTAGGCACATGTGTTCCACCCCAAAACAGTTTAGAAAACAGTAAAAAGAGGGGGTTCTATGTACTCACTTGAGATTGCTCAGTTGTATAAAGATAACCACCAAGCAATGCTATAGATCACGGAATCAAACGGCACCTAATATAGGTAACTATGTTAATAAACCGGACTTAAAACGGAAGACTGGGTAGCATTAGGGTTTGTAAACCAAATGAGTGTCGGAACTCACGTGATATGGTTTAACAAAGCCTACATGCTAAATGAAACTTAACATAATTGTTTACGACCCAATACGACCCGTTTAGGAAGCTCATGCTACTTTAACGTGTCGTGCGCGTGAAACGCGTTCGGACCGCCTAACTAGTCCTATGATAAGTATTATATGCCTAAACATGTTACATAATCAGTTACGTGACAAAAGTTTAGGTTACATATGCTAAATTACCAATTATGTATGAAAAGGGTATTCTGGTAATTTACCTAAGGCATATAAACTACCTATCATACAACTACTTAAACGTCGTGACCATAAGGTATAACCTCGGAAGGTTATTCCCTACACTATGGTCACCTAATGTATTTGGTCGGATCGTAATGATCGACCAAACTGGGTCGGGTTCGAAAGTATAAGCGATTGTTTAGATCGCTTACCTTACGACCCTATATAAGCACTAAACTAAAAGTGACGAGTTAAGCATGTTAAAACATGCTTAACTAAGTTTAGAAAATAAGTTTGGTATCACAACAAACGGTTGTGATACCTAAGAGTAGTTTGGTTACAAAATACCCAAGAATACGTATTCTGCCCGAAACTACGGCTCGTCACTGAGCCTAGATAACGTGGTAATCAGTAGGTATAGTCACTAGGGACTATAACCATCGTGATCACGCTCACGTTATGAAGTTCAAACGAACTTTGCATCGACCATAAACTGGTCAATGCAGAAAGTCAAACAAAGTTTGACTTTCGGACTCGAAAGCGATAAAAGAACGAAGGAATACTTACGAAGGGTCCCCGCTAGCGAATCGTGATCGAATAGCTCAGGTATGAAGCGAAGGCCTCAACTTAGAGTACTTGGATCAGATTTTAGTGGGTAATGAAGTAAGTGGGTGTTGGGTATTTATAGTATTCGGTCCACCGCTAGGATCGTTTCTTGGAAAAGGGGAAACGATCAAGGCCGTACACTTGTCGGAAAGTCATGGTGCCACAAATGCTCCATAACTTAATGACACATCATCTCTAAACATGTGGTTAAGAATTGATTAAGTTGCAACTTGCATTTAAACACTGAATCTGGTCCAGATAGGGGCTCGCGTGACGCCTAGGCCCGTCGCGTCACGCTAGGCCCCTGTTTTGGCAGATTTTTGCAGAAATGGTCCCTGTTGTGTTTTTAAGCGATTCTTGATGCGTTTGAACCCCGTTAACCTCATTTCAAGGCTCTAGAATGAAGTTAAAGTATAGGGAACTCAAAACATACTCAAAAATATGTCGGATGATGGTTCGTTTGGTCGTACGAACGCGATGTTCGCTTAATTACGACGGAATGCGCATAAGCGCGAAAAATGATCCAAATGACGAAACGAATGGGTTTTTCTTAAGGCGAACACTAAAATAAAATGTAGTCATGCTTTCATAAATTTTTGGATGTCCAGATGTATTCAGAACGTAAGTTATGCGCGAAAATGCAAACTTGTGCACTTTTTGACACTTTTAGTCCCTGAATGACACAAAAGTTTATTTTAGCACACCGAACCCCTCAAAGCCTATTTCTAAGCTTTGTAAAGGATATTTATGGTATGTTTAACTTATGGTCACGTTCCGGAATGTCTGTTACAGTTCAAATTGGCATACTTTCGCAGTTTGTCATATTTAGTCCCTGTAAGCGATATAACTTTGATTTCACCACACCAAACCTTCCAAAACTTATATCTAAGTTATGTAAAGGTTATTTAAGGTATGTTAAACCTATTTCACTATTCCGGAGTGTTTGTTGCATTAAACTGGTTATATTTACGCATCAGTGCGCGTATAAACTTCCAGAAGGCGATTTAGAGTTTGAAATCAAACAAGAGTTGATATGTGCTAAAGATACACATATTTTTACCAATCCCAAGTGTGAAATATAATATTTCATTGGTTCGGTATTTGTTTGATGGCCGTGAAGGCACAGGTGTTACAGTCTCCCCTACTTTAGGAAATTTCGTCCCGAAATTTATTTAGAGGAAACTTGTGAGAGTCTAAAACATGAAGTTGAAAAGATCGAACAACTTTGGTTAGGGTTCTGAACTTCTAGTAACTTTAATAACATCATGCTTGCAATGTAAGAGGGATACTTATATACAAGTATATAAAGCATCATTGGTGCGTCCACCGTACCTCCATTACATCGTTATCATTTTGTTATTTTGTCGCTATCGGTTCTTACACATAATAAATCTTACTGGGTTTCTGTGCATTGAATTCCACAATTATGTAGGCCTCCATAATTACGTAGTTCCTTGTACAGTCCGCACAGTCTATTTTATAATGTGTAGTGTAAAACCAAATGAACAATCCTGTGATGAGTGTAACTAGACTGCCATAGAGTCCTTTAGACTAAATCAATAAATGATTTAAATAGGCTATCCAGGAGTCTGTTCAGTTACATCACTAGATGTCATTCTTTAACCAAATTGTGAATCAATCTTTTTGACTAGACCACTAAAGGGTCCCTTATGAATCATGGAGTGGTACTATATAATCCAAGGGTCTTTACTATTACATAGAAGCCCGTTAAGGATTTAAAGCAGTACCTTTTTGAATATCCTACTACGAATCCCTCATATGAAGATATGAAAAATTCTACGAGGATTTGGATAACGAATTATCCAGAGTATAAAAACACAAAAATGCATAAAAGAAAACATAAGATGCATAAACACATAGTCACATAACCACAAAATTGTTTAACTAGAAGTTCGTTCTGCTAACAAAGCACATGTATTTAAAGCACACTAGGAATCCATCTCGTGGATTTCATTTGGTACTTTAAACATTATCAAGAATCTATCTATAAAGATAGAAAGATTCAAAAAGAAAATTCGATTTCGATTATTAGGAACCGAAGTGTTCGAATTAAGGTACATAAGGAATCCAATTAAGGACTCTGATTTGAATGATGATCATCCACAAGGATCTAATTGTGAAGATAAAAAGATCCCTTATGGATTTTAGAAGTTGAAGATGTTTCGATACCTTGCACTGGATGTGCTTAGGTCAAAACATGATGTAAAATGCTTATGAAGTTGAGATGCTTGATATGTCAAGGCGACATATGAAGCAGAATTTTGAAGGTTAAGTCAATGTATGAGGAAAATATTTTTGAAAACTATGCATGGGGTTCTTTTAAGAAAAAGGAGTTTAACGTTTTTGAAACCTTATATATAATAATTTTTGAAATCATAAAGTAGGTGTATTAGGTAGATATATTTACTAAAATGTTTTAAAATCATGCGAGATAAATTTTGAAATTATGTATAAGGTTTTTGAAAGATATGAATGATGCTTTTCGAAATCATGCACTTGATCAGAAAATGTATTGTGTTAATATTGTCTTCAGACTATATGAAATATTTTGAAATTAGAAAGGTTGGTTTTGATAACATGGCCAATGTTTTTGAAATAACATAGACAATGCATCTAGAAAAATTGTTTTCAAAATATATGAAAATGTTTTGAGATCATGAAGATTGTGTTGAAATACTTGTACTGTGTATGTTGAAAAATCAAAACGTAATGGGTATGAGATTTGAAAATATCCTTAGTTATCCAACCAAGGATTCAAAAGTACAGATGTGCAAAAAGCACGATTGCTCATAAATTTCACTTTATTTCCTGTACTTCGTTTCTTAGAATGAAACGAGTATTTAGAACTTTCGAGGAAATTATGAGCGATCACTTGAAAGAGAGAATCACCAGAGTAGTTCGTGAGGAACATAGTTCCTTAGTGCAGGTATTATAAGGAAAAGCCATAAACACATGTAATGATACTTTGTATAGCAGAATTGTGAACAACAACTTTTATTTATGAACAAGACATATTGTTTCACAATACACGGGAACAAAAGAAACAAAGGCATAAGACAGCTACATCCTTTGTTCAGCCGAATGCTCATCCAAGGGTTGGATTTGCATTAGCAAGCTTTGGGCAGTTGTGGCGAAAGTGACCAATCTCTCCGCAGTTGAAACAGGAACCCATTGGGAATCTTGCAGCATTCCCTTGAACCGGCGCTTGGACCTGAGAAGCCTGATTTTGTCCCATACGACAAACATTGGCCAAATGCCCAAGTTTACCACACGTCGTGCATTGCCAGCAAGCTTGTCGTACCGCGTGATGACCGTTGCAGCGTGCACAATGAGGTGCGGTACCGGCATATGCTTTCTTTGCAGGTGGTGTTGCCACCCGGATGGGTCCTGCTTGATTTGCTACTGCCGCAGTTGGACAAACCCTTGCCGTATGACCTATGAGTCCACAAGTTTGGCATTTGCGGCACTTCACACTAGCCTGATGATGAAGGCTACATTGGTTGCACAAGGGTGCAGTTCCGTTGTATGGCTTCCTAGCTGGTGGCCCTGCCATATGGATAGGTCCCGCTTGATTAGGTGTAACCGTTGCGGGTTTCCTTGAAGCCTTACGCTTCCTTGACTTTGGTGCAGTCTTGACTTCTGCTTCCTTCAGTGGCTCTTGAGTGGCTTCATTGTCGAGACGAGAGGCTTCATTGTTAAGACGAGAGGCTTCATTGTTAAGACGAGAGGCTTCATTGTTAAGACGAGCCATGGCAATACCTAAATCCACAGTCCTCTGAATCACTTCGCCAATTTGCTGGACAAATTTGGCTGTTCGCTCACACGTTTGACCAGTGCCAAGAGGAATAGACATTCTAGAAGAAAAAGAAAGACAGAAGAAGAAACGAGTGAAAAGTTATTGGATAATCAATACAGAATGGTAACGAATGAAAATTGTGATCATTTGTTTGTTACCTAAGGCAAACAAATGAGATGGTGATAAATCAAAGTAAATAGGTCAAAAATAATGTATCGCGAAGACATGCTCGCCTATAAGTGAACACTCATCCCAAGAATTCCCAGGTAAGCACAACTGGTCTCGCGTCTGATGAGATGTATACGAAGTGCTTGCCTAGCCAGAAAACCCAGAATACAGGCATTCACCCTTCCAGTTTGCACGTGTTCACATTATTTAAAACCCAAAACCTTGACGAGATTTTGAAAACTCAAAGGGGTTCAAAACCATATAATAGAGAGTTCAAAACCTTACAATAGAGGGTTCAAAACCTAGTAATCAATCATCCTAGAACAGATGATTAGTTTTCAAAGCGGTTTTGAATTTTAAGTTCTTGTTGCGGTTGTCGCCTAAGGATAGGCGACAGTATTGTTTTATGACTAAACGTAAGTAAACTCGCGTTAGGGTCCTAAGAAGGTTATAGACTAGGTCAAAGCATTACTAATTACTAATAACCTAATTCCCTATAACCATTGGCTCTGATACCATCTTTTCTGTCACACCCCGACCACGTAGAACATACAAAACGTGGCGGAAATATCGGGGAGTGTTGTAACAGAATTAATTGTTTCAAATCCATGGCAATAGAAGTTTTGTTTTATTGATTAAAAGTGTTACAAAGTCTTAACAAACAAGGAAAATACAACATAATTAACTAGTCTTGCATCTTTTATTGTCACTAAAGCCCAAGTCTGTCTATGTGTATCTTGAACATCTTATGCAACAGCTCCTGAAAAACACATGTGAAAATAGGTACGTCAGCATAAAAATGCCTGTGAGATACATAGGTTTTGTGAAAATAAGATTCGTGACTTAAGTTTGAGAAAATGTTTAGTCATGAACCTTTTAATTTGCTTTGTTTTGTAAATCATTTGAAAAACAAGAAGTTCAGATGATAAGTATAAATAATAGAGTAATGCATGGTTAAATGAGTAACCATGTAAAAATGATTTTGTAAAAGATAAGTTGTTTTGTAAAACAATGTCTTGTGAAAAGTATGTTATTTGTATAAAATGTTATATGTATCAAACTGAAATGATTCAAATAACGCTACGATATGTAATACCATCCAAACACTTATATATAGGAAGTACCAGCGGCGTATCCACCATGTTTGTATCATATTACACACGCATCGTTACTTAATCACTTAATCAAACCAACCAAACAATGTAAAATGTTCATGTCAAGATATAAATCATGTCAAAATGTCTATGTCAAATATCCATGTCAGATGTTTATAACCCAAAAGTAGTCAAGTAATGTATAACCAAAATGATATGTATGGTAAGTAAAATTAAGACTACTTAAACCATAAGTAAAAATGTACAAAACAAAGTATTGAAGTAAAACTTGGTTTAAATCAAAGTTATGTTTTGTAGAATAATGCATGCTTTACTGATACAAACACTTATGCAGTATGTTAAACGCAAACATTCAAACCTTGAGACAGTCGGATAACCCTTTCAGTCAAGGTTATCAAAAGAATTGTATTCGGATTCAGTCATTCCTTACATCCAAACAAACCCGGGATGTCAGGAATGGGATTTGTCAAGTCCTATGGTACCACTACTTACTCCCGAGCGGCGTAGCAAATGTTAATGAATGTTATAAAGACCCGTTTGTGCAAACCAAATGTCATAGCAGTTGTAAACATGTCATATGAAAACGATGTACTAAGTATGCTAAGTTAACATACAAAGCAGAAAAGTCTTGTAAATCAATGTGCTAGCATGCTATCAGTCAACATACATAGCAGAAAAGTAATGTAAATCAATGTGCTTAGCATGTTATCAGTCAACATACATAGCAGAAAAGTAATGTAAATCAATGTGCTTAGCATGTTATCAGTCAACATACATAGCAGAAAAGTAATGTAAATCATGTACTAATAGTGTACTAACAAACATAGTCGGTATATGATGTGAAAACTGGAAAGCAGGAAAGTAACAAGTAGGCACATGTGTTCCACCCCAAAACAGTTTAGAAAACAGTAAAAAGAGGGGGTTCTATGTACTCACTTGAGATTGCTCAGTTGTATAAAGATAACCACCAAGCAATGCTATAGATCACGGAATCAAACGGCACCTAATATAGGTAACTATGTTAATAAACCGGACTTAAAACGGAAGACTGGGTAGCATTAGGGTTTGTAAACCAAATGAGTGTCGGAACTCACGTGATATGGTTTAACAAAGCCTACATGCTAAATGAAACTTAACATAATTGTTTACGACCCAATACGACCCGTTTAGGAAGCTCATGCTACTTTAACGTGTCGTGCGCGTGAAACGCGTTCGGACCGCCTAACTAGTCCTATGATAAGTATTATATGCCTAAACATGTTACATAATCAGTTACGTGACAAAAGTTTAGGTTACATATGCTAAATTACCAATTATGTATGAAAAGGGTATTCTGGTAATTTACCTAAGGCATATAAACTACCTATCATACAACTACTTAAACGTCGTGACCATAAGGTATAACCTCGGAAGGTTATTCCCTACACTATGGTCACCTAATGTATTTGGTCGGATCGTAATGATCGACCAAACTGGGTCGGGTTCGAAAGTATAAGCGATTGTTTAGATCGCTTACCTTACGACCCTATATAAGCACTAAACTAAAAGTGACGAGTTAAGCATGTTAAAACATGCTTAACTAAGTTTAGAAAATAAGTTTGGTATCACAACAAACGGTTGTGATACCTAAGAGTAGTTTGGTTACAAAATACCCAAGAATACGTATTCTGCCCGAAACTACGGCTCGTCACTGAGCCTAGATAACGTGGTAATCAGTAGGTATAGTCACTAGGGACTATAACCATCGTGATCACGCTCACGTTATGAAGTTCAAACGAACTTTGCATCGACCATAAACTGGTCAATGCAGAAAGTCAAACAAAGTTTGACTTTCGGACTCGAAAGCGATAAAAGAACGAAGGAATACTTACGAAGGGTCCCCGCTAGCGAATCGTGATCGAATAGCTCAGGTATGAAGCGAAGGCCTCAACTTAGAGTACTTGGATCAGATTTTAGTGGGTAATGAAGTAAGTGGGTGTTGGGTATTTATAGTATTCGGTCCACCGCTAGGATCGTTTCTTGGAAAAGGGGAAACGATCAAGGCCGTACACTTGTCGGAAAGTCATGGTGCCACAAATGCTCCATAACTTAATGACACATCATCTCTAAACATGTGGTTAAGAATTGATTAAGTTGCAACTTGCATTTAAACACTGAATCTGGTCCAGATAGGGGCTCGCGTGACGCCTAGGCCCGTCGCGTCACGCTAGGCCCCTGTTTTGGCAGATTTTTGCAGAAATGGTCCCTGTTGTGTTTTTAAGCGATTCTTGATGCGTTTGAACCCCGTTAACCTCATTTCAAGGCTCTAGAATGAAGTTAAAGTATAGGGAACTCAAAACATACTCAAAAATATGTCGGATGATGGTTCGTTTGGTCGTACGAACGCGATGTTCGCTTAATTACGACGGAATGCGCATAAGCGCGAAAAATGATCCAAATGACGAAACGAATGGGTTTTTCTTAAGGCGAACACTAAAATAAAATGTAGTCATGCTTTCATAAATTTTTGGATGTCCAGATGTATTCAGAACGTAAGTTATGCGCGAAAATGCAAACTTGTGCACTTTTTGACACTTTTAGTCCCTGAATGACACAAAAGTTTATTTTAGCACACCGAACCCCTCAAAGCCTATTTCTAAGCTTTGTAAAGGATATTTATGGTATGTTTAACTTATGGTCACGTTCCGGAATGTCTGTTACAGTTCAAATTGGCATACTTTCGCAGTTTGTCATATTTAGTCCCTGTAAGCGATATAACTTTGATTTCACCACACCAAACCTTCCAAAACTTATATCTAAGTTATGTAAAGGTTATTTAAGGTATGTTAAACCTATTTCACTATTCCGGAGTGTTTGTTGCATTAAACTGGTTATATTTACGCATCAGTGCGCGTATAAACTTCCAGAAGGCGATTTAGAGTTTGAAATCAAACAAGAGTTGATATGTGCTAAAGATACACATATTTTTACCAATCCCAAGTGTGAAATATAATATTTCATTGGTTCGGTATTTGTTTGATGGCCGTGAAGGCACAGGTGTTACAAGCGTCTCCTAAATTCAACACTCTCCTTACATCACCAACTGTCACTTTCATTTCCAAATCTATATCTTTTCCATTCTCATCCTTCTTTGATACAGCAGAATGAATAGTTTTATCACTCTCTTCATATCTTGCAGCACTCCAAAATCGTTTCACATGAGATTCATATGCTACAGTCTTATCAGTTAAAGCCTTAGAGATTCTGCTTTCTCTTAAGAATTTCGCAATATCTTGAACTATTGTGTTTTCGGTAAACTCTTTATCCAACACACAATAAATATTATGAGATTTATCCCAATCCTTTGCCATTGTTAATGTTGTGCAAACCAACGAAAACAAAGATCCGTGCAAAGAATTCCGAAATCAGAAAGTTGAAGTGCGGGTGAGAGAGAAAGAGTATTGTACGTGCGGATAACATTGACTAACTCTTTGACCCTCTATATATACTATCAACAGATACGTATTGTCACCCGTGCGGATTACCATCCGTGCGTATGGCTATCCGACCGGATGAACATCTGAATGAGACACACTTTAACCTTTTTAATGGAAACTTCGATTTTTCTCAAATTTTGTCAGATTTTAGAAATCCACTTAAGTTGCTTGGTTCGAATTAATGACCCAAGGAACTTAATTTGTCGACCAAGTCCAACTTAATGACCTTGGTTGACCTGAAACAAAGCATACTGACTTTTGGAATTTTTGTTCAAACATTTTTTCAGAAAAATTACAAGTATCAACTTAATGAACTTGTGTTTGACATTTCAATTACAGATTAGTTATGATTAGCTCCAAACTCATCTTCCATCCCAGAAACTTCCTGCATCTACTTTCAACTTTCGAATCCGAAGATTAACTCTCCACTTTGGTTTGTCGGAAAATAAAGCAGAAAAATAAAATCTTTTTGGAATTTTAAAGAAGCAATTGGATAAGAAAAGAAATACAGAATATAAGAGCAGTAAATGTAAACTATTTACAAACATATTTTTGGTGAGCGTGTTAGGGAATCATATCAGCTTCCGACAAGTTACAAGTACCATTAAGCTTGATTTCATGCCAAACATTAAACAATTCACTTAGATTGTCGATATGCTGATCCACTTAAATTCTTACACACATTTCAATCTGTTCAGGATACTGATTTAGTATTTTAGAGACTTAAACTTATACGCGTGTCCCACCTCTTGAATATACTCCCGTATCCAGAATCTCAATAATCAGTCTTACAGGTGAGTATACTACAATGATATCTGTACATAAATTAGGTATGCGAGGGCCGAGGGATCTCAGGTCGATACTTCCATATACGCAGAGAGATATCAGCTTCGACTTTACGGAATGTCCCCTTTAGAGGATCTTTTAGCTACAACAGCAGCGACTATCAATTTTATTGTTTCATCGGCATGCTGAGGGTTTATGCTATGTTTCAAGCATTTGCAGAAAGTATTATCCAAGGACTAGGTCAGAACTACCGTTCAGCAGAAGTCCCGGAATAATACCCCAGACATCATTGAGTATAAAGACCTAGTATATCAGATTATGAGACCTTTCAAACAAGATTTCAGGGGTTACCTATATATCCAAGTAGTGTTCCCCATGAAATAAGTAAGTAAGATTTTAGGTTTATATCTCGAACAGACTTACTAAATGTGTAAAAACCTATCGGCACATCATCAGTGAGACTGTTTAACGCATTTAAACTTTCCATTTCTTTAGCGTACTGTAACCGTCTAGCTGATGTACTATCATTTTCCCTTTTTACACAAACTCTTTTTGAAATTTTACCATGTTTTTGGGTTTTTGAAATTTTCTAATGTTTTTGGCTTTTTCGAATTTTTTATTGTTTTTGTATTTTTCTGAAAATAAAACTACTATCTCCCCCTAAAAACCAAAACAAGTAAAAATTCGACAAACCATTGCAGATTGTTTTTCAACATCATCTACAGTGGCACCTTCATCAACGCCAACGATTTCCTCCGCATCCGATAGTAACTTCATACCATTAAGTTTCAAAAGATATTTAAAGCGTGTTTTGTCAAAAGCTTTGGTATGTAAGTCAGCTTTTTGTTCATCGGTGTGGATTTTCTCTATTCGTATCAACTTCTTCTCGAAACAGTCTCGGATGAAGTGATGACGAATTTCAATGTGTTTTGTTTTAGCGTGATGAACAGGATTTTTTGTTATGTTAATTGCTGCCTCATTATCAACAAAGATAGGGGAGTTAAGAAATTGCAAACCGTAGTCTCTCATCTATTGCTGGATCCACAAGATCTGAGAGCAGCAGCTGCTAGCAGATACATATTCAGCTTCACAAGTGGATAAAGCGACAGAGGTCTGCTTCTTGCATTGCCAGGTGACCAATCGTGGTCCGAAAAACTGGCACCCCGCTGTTGTTGATTTAGCATTCACTTTGCAGCATCCGAAATCAGAATCAGAATATCCTTCAAGCATGAAGTCGCCAACTTTTGGATACCACAACCCCAGAGATGGAGTTCCTTTCAGGTAGCGTAGAATCCTTTTCACAATTACCATGTGCGAAGCTCTAGGATTTGACTGAAATCGAGCTGCGAGGCAGGTTGGGTACATAATATCCGGTCTTGATGCCGTCAAGTACATTAACGAGCCGATCATGGAACGATACAATGTTTCATCTACCTTCTCTCCGGTGAGATCAGGGTTTATCCTATGGTTCGTCGCTAATGGGGTGGACATTGGTGACATTCCTGACATCCCGAATTTCTCCAGAACATCATGAACGTATTTTGTTTGATGTATGAAAGTTCCCTCGGGAAGTTGATCAACTTGAAGTCCCAAGAAGAACTTCATCTCACCCATTGAAGACATTTCAAACTTCTGCTTCATAACTTGTTCAAAATCTGTGCAGAGTTGTTCATTTGTAGACCCGAAAATTATGTCGTCCACGTAAATTTGGACAATCAGAAGATGCCCGTCGACTTCTTTTGTGAACAGAGTGGCGTCTATCTTTCCTCGAGTGAAGTGGTTGGCTAACAGATGTTGAGACAAGGTCTCATACCAGGCTCTCGGGGCCTGATGTAAGCCGTACAACGCCTTATCAAGGAGATAAACTTTGTCTTTGTGAATTGGGTCGGTGAAGCCTGGTGGCTGTCTGACATAAACCTCCTCTTTCACCTTGCCGTAGAGAAACACCGACTTCACATCTAACTGAAAAACTCTAAATCCTTTCCATGATGCAAATGCAAGGAAGATTCTGATTGCTTCAAGTCTTGCAACAGGGGCATATACTTCAGTGAAATCTATCCCCTCCTGCTGACTGAAGCCTTGGACAACGAGTCGAGCTTTGTTACGAATGATAACTCCTCGATCATCCCTCTTGCATTTAAACACCCATTTGGTATTAATCTTCCGGTGACCATCGGGCAAATCTACTAGCTTCCACACACCTAACTTCTCGAATTGGCTTAACTCCTCCTGCATTGCATTTACCCACGAATCTTTAGTAAGCGCCTCTTTGTACGTCCTTGGTTCTATCTGCGAGATAAAGCAACTTAATGAAAATTCAGTTTGTAAAGGAGCAACTTTTGTATAAAAACATGTAAATCCTTGATCAAGCTGTCTTCGAGTGCGGACGCCTGATTGTAGTTCTCCGATTATCAGTTCCTCTGGATGATAAGAAAGCGTTCTTGGCATCACCTCGCCTGAGACATCTACTTCGCTCTCCAAATTTGTGACGTTTTGATTAGCAACTTGTTCACTGACTGGAATATTTTGACTTGAAAACTGGATTAGCTCCCCCTCAGAGTCTGAATCATCACGATCGAATATTGGTCTGTTTTCAGATTCTTGATTATCATTCTCTACCGTCTGATTTTCTTGAGCAACATCATTTTCAATATCGTCAAGTTCTCCAGCATTGCTTGGACCCGCCTCATTATCATTTGAAGCTTGTCGTTTTCGATAAGTTTCTGCTGGAAATCTTTCATCTGAATCTTCATACTCTCTCAGAATATCCAACTCATCAAAGAACTCTGGTTCTTCCTCCATGTTGAAGGACTCCCACAAAGTATCATAATTGAAACGCCATGAGTCGCCAGGATTCTGTGGAGGCATTGTATGACCTTGACATTCAACATTTTGAGCTTCAATAATCCGCTTCAGACTTGGAACGAAGACTCGTCGCAACGGACTTGAATAACCTATGAATATTCCTTCGATACTCTTCGGACCAAACTTTCCAAAAGGTTCTAGAACAGTACAGGGTGACCCGAACGGTTCAAGATACTTCAAATTCGGTTTTCGGTTATTGATCAACTCAAAGCATGTTTTGTTGAATTTCTTGACAGTGAGAACTCTGTTGAGTGTATAGCATGCGGCGGAAACTGCTTCTGCCCAGAAATTTATCGGTAACTTTGAATCAGCAAGCATTGTTCTGGCCGTTTCGATTAGCGTCCTGTTTTTACGTTATGCGACTCCATTCTGTTGCGGAGTGTACGTAGCACTAAACTCATGCAAAATACCTCTTTCATCACAATATTCTTCCATCTTGTTGTTCTTGAACTCAGTACCATTATCACTTCTAATTCTTCTGATACGCCTTTGGTACAAATTTTCAATCTTTCTGAACAACCCTCTCAAACTGTCAAACGTTTCTTCTTTCGACTTCAAGAATGATACCCATGAAAATATGGAATAATCATCAGTAACCACAAGACAATAAAGTTCTCCTGTAATACTTTTGACATTCACAAGACCAAATAAATCCATGTGAAGTCTCTCCAAAGGTCTTGAGACTGAATTGACTTGCTTTTTGGGGTGTGACTTTTTCTTTTGCTTGCCTTTCATGCAACTAATGCACTCTTTTTCTAGATGGAAACCTTTAATGTGAACTCCCAGAACCAAATCATTATGCACCAGATGATTCATTTTACAAAGATGAATGTGCCCCATCTTACGATGCCACAACTTTGATTCTTTCTCCGTTGCTCTAGAAACAAAACAGTGTGCTTGACCCGTTGTTGTAGTTGCTACAGTCATGTCTAAAACATACAGATCATTCACTCTAGGAGCTCTCATGATAATCCATTCTTCAGGAATAACAAAGCCTGGTTTCAAAATCAAACACTCTTTGTCTGTGAAGTGAGTAGTATACATCCGGTCACAAATCTGCGAGATACTTAGCAATCAGCAATGTAGTTAACTCTTTCAAATGTGACGATCCCATTGGATAACGTTCCTTCACCAACAATTCTACCACCTTGGTTACCAGCGAACCCTACATAACCTCCATTGATATTTCTAACATCATACAGCAGCGCTGTCTTTCCTGTCATGTGCCGAGAAGCTCTGCTATCCATAATCCAACGTGAAACGGATCTAGGAAGCTCCTGCACATATCAAAAACATTTAATGATATTTTGATGCTACCCAAGCCTCTTTTGACTCGGGTAACTTGATATTAATGTGAGTTTTTGTAGTGTAAAGTGGCGGAAAGTTTTTATCATTCATTTTTAGGCTTTCAGTAGTCCCAACTTCAACTTCTTTGAATAAGAAAAATTCATCTTTTTGAGGTTGACAAGTTGGTTGGTTTTTCTTCACCACATACTTCTTTTCAGAAGTCGATTTTTGTTTCTCATAAAAATCCAAAGGTACATACATCTTCTTTGTTGAAGATGATGATTTTTCAGTTTCAGACACCTTTGGTGAGTTTGCTTTCTTTTCAACAACTTTTGGCTTCCATGTTTGTTGAGGTGATGCAACCCGTTGATAAAATTTATCATTTTTAGATGTCGAATTCTTAACAGGTTCAGTTTTGATCTTGGTGTTTTCATTTTTCAAAACATTTTTCTCAACAATCAATGGAGCCTTTCCTTTCACAACATCTTTAAAGATAGAATTCTTCACAGCTTCAGTCTTAGGCTTCAAATTGGTACACTTTCGTGCAATATGTCCAACTTGATTACATTTGAAGCATGTTCGGGTGTCAACTACCCTACTTGAGCCTTCAGACTGAGGCCGTGAGGCCTTCTTTTCAAAGAACTCTTTGTTTGTTTTTGAAAAAATTTCAGACTCCTCATCGGAAAGTGAACTTGAACTGTTCACAAACACCTTTTTCACAGCAAACTTCTTGTTCTGAACATTCTTTTTCTGATAATTCTTACCACCCTGATATCCTCCCGACCATTTATTTTGATTGTTGTTAGAAAAACGTGGTGGAATAACAGGTTTCTTATAGTAAGATTTATCTTTATCAAAATTCATTTGTCTCTTTGTCTGTTTCAAACCGTCTACTTCAGACAAATCAATTTCAACCAATTTGAAAACATTTTATCAATTTATTCACATTAACATTTTCCAGAGGAAACTCAAAGTCTGAATACAACTTATCAGAACCAGACATCTTGTACATCACAAGACCCGGTTCATCATCTAAGTTGTTTTTAGATTTTGGTTTCGGAATGTAATTGTTCAGAAAACATTCTTCATCTTCAGTCGAATCACTATCCAAGACACTTTCAGCCATGCCTTTAACAATCTCAGTTTGAACACTATCATCGGATGATGATAAAGTAAATGTCACATCAATTGACTCTGGCAGTTTTATCTCATTTGTTTCAACTTCATCATTAACCAACCCTGATTGCTTCTTTGAAAAATTGTTTAGAACAGGTGGCGGAACTTGATGAAACCCCACCCCAGTTCCATCACAGTATACATCTTCGCCAGCTTTGTTTTTCCCAATGGGTTTTGGAACAATGTGTTGCAAAACAAAGCTTGCAGAGTTGTAACTGTTCAGTTTCAAATTAATACGCTCATTCTCAATTTTAGCTTCTTCAAACTGAAGCTTCAATTTCGCAATTTCATCAAGTTTTTGATTGATTAACTCTTCTTTTACTCTAAGAACCCCTGATAGTTGAAGATTTTCTTTCGTTGTTTTACCATTTCTTTCATCAGAATCTTTAACCGTTCGCTTTAGCTTCTCAAAATTTTCAAAAATTTTACGATTTTCAAGAATCAACTTTTCGTTTTCTTTTCTTATTTTTTCTATGTCATTTTTATCATTTTCAATTTTCTCAGTTAATTCTTTTGATCTATCATTCGAAGCTTTCAGCATTTTGTCACGGTTTAAGATTTGATCTTCAACACTCTTGACTCTACTAGTCAATTCTTCAACCTTCTTACCATTGAGGTAAGTGATTGTACTACAAACTTTGCACTCTTTCATGCAATTTTTGCAGTCATTTTCAGATTTAACTTTCTTACCTGACACATGTGTATCATTTGAACTGACCTTGTTTTTGGACTCAGTTCCAGAACCAGAAACTACCTCAAGTTCTTTTGCTGCAAGAACTTTTTCAGCCATCTTCCTTAAGTTTTCAGCCGTTAACTCTTGTGATGTATCAATGATCCCATCATCAGCATTCTTTGACTTTCGCTTCTGTTCTGCTTCTTTGACTTTTTCTTCTTTCTCTACTAGTTTCTCATCACCACCTCCCCACCATTCTCTTTGTCTAGCTTCTTCTTCCTCGGCAAATTGCTGGGTGAGAGCATCAACACTAATGGAATCTGGGTTAACTGCAATGTTTCCTTGTGGATCAAGATAACATTCTCTATCGGCATCCCATCTTTTTGCTCTTTTAGCTTCTTTGTATGTGTTATAAATTCTGCTCATCCTGGTTTGGGCTTTCATTCTTCGGTTGACGAACTTTTCTTCTTCATTTCTATTGTCTTTAAAAGGAACAATCTTTGTCACAAATGCATAACCCACCGCATCTTCTTCTGGTAACAGTTCGCTCCAATCAAAACCTTCATCATCATGGATCACAGCAAGAGCTCTAGATTTTTCTTTGTTGTCTTCAACCTGCTTCAATCTAGGTGGCTCAGATTTATTCTGGTGATAAATTGCTTTCTTGTAGTAATCATCTCTGAAAGGGTTCTCCGACATGCGTTTCGGCATTCTCGTTTGAAGTGACCTTTCTGCTTACATTTGAAGCACGTCACCTTGGACTTATCAAACCCCAGCTTGGTAGATGCACCACCAATTGTCTTCCTGCCGGTAATTTCCATGAAACGTTGTGCTCGACGAACAGCACTGGCCATAGCCCAACGAATATCGATCAACTCCATTTCCTCGGGATCAATCTGATCATAATCTTCCTTCGTCAGATTGGTATTACCTATCTTCCCAGCTACTAACCCTTCATACGACTCCAACACAGATGCTAGAAAGATCATGTGTTGTTTAGCCGACTCCTCATCAAAATTCTGAGCATTCTTCAAATCCACCGCAATGTTGCATTGAAATACGTTCTTTGGAACAGATTGTTGTTGACTTGAAGAATTTGTAGAAAATCCCTGGCTTGGAGCATTGGATGAAAAACCTCCATGAAAACCATTGTTTGAACTTGGACTTTCTTTACTTGAAGGGTTTGAATTTTCAGCAGAGAAAGCAGTTCTTGGAGAAACATTCTTGGGAATCATACTCTTTGGATAGTACAGCTCCATGTTTTGTTGATATGATGAATGATTTACTTTGTGTGTTTTCTTTATCTCCAATTCATGACTCTCTAGTCTTTCAATCAGCAAGTCGACGGTCAGATCTTCAGCTTTGATTGTATTCTTTAACATCAATGCATAGTACTGCCAATCCATCTCTTCTGGTAGTGAATCGAACAGTTTGTCAACTAGCTCCTCTTGAGAATATAGGATTCCGTGTCTTGCCAATTCTAACTTTAGGTGCCCAAATCTTTCAATCATTTTACAAACAGATTCATTTTTTAAGCATCTAAACAAATCAAACTCTTTTCTCAACAGTTTCTTTTTGTTTTTGACTATTTCAGCACTTCCTACACATTTTATTTTTAACTGTTCCCATAAATCTTTTGCGTTTGTGTATTCAATTAGTGAAATAATGTCGTCTCTCACGGACTGATGAATCAAGGCGACGCATTTTTGTTCAGCAACAAAGTTTTCTATATCTTCAGTTTCCGACAGATTCTCACAATCTTGTCTACCTGCAGCAAAACCGTTCTTTAAACTTTTCCAGCTTGGATACGCGAATGCTTTCAGCCACTCATCAAATCTTTTTGCCCACCGATTATATTCTTCGATTGCCATTAGCTTTGGTGGTTTGTTATAAGTACCATATGCGCTTTCAACACTTAGGGCATCGGACAAAGTTTTCTTCGGGTTCGGATTATCATTTGAATGGTTGGAAGTATCGTCTCCGGAGTTACCCGCGAAAGCATACATCTCACTAAAGGGATTCGTGAATTCTTCCATTTTCAAATACCTGAAACAATTTTCAAACACTTAGACAATTTTTACAACTTCTAAAAATTTCAAACACTTGAACCAGATGATGATTCGTCCGAGTAGTTATCCGGACGAATGACAGAGGTTATCCGCACGGATAATGATCCGCTCGGATGGTTGTACGTATGAATATCTTTGACCTTTTGACTTTACAGGTTATCCGCACGGGTTGTAATCCGTGCGTGTAACAATGATGATGTCAGCAAACAACTTGTAGTAACTAACTAATCCAATCTGTTTGGACAGCTGTCTGCACGAGTGAATGACGTCATCATGGTTTTTGATGAATTTGATCTAGTTTTAGGTTGAATCTGATTATGAAACTAAGTAGGATTATACTTTGAATAATTGCGAATCAATTGATATCGATTTTATCAAATTTTAACCGTAGATTCTTGCTCAATTTTAAGTTTTTCTGATTTTATGGTGACGAATGAAGAACAAATGTAAAAACTAAGTAGAAGTAGAAGAAATCTGTCAAATTTCCGGTGAAATTTGAATCAAATCGGCAACAGATGTCAAATCTCCGGTGAAATTTGACTTTGATCAGCGAATAAAGCTTGAATTCCGGTGAATTCGATGTTGTTGATCTCGATTCAGCTCCCTGGAAGCTCTGATACCACTTGTTGATCCCGTTGATACAGGATCTGATCGTAAGGAACAAGTTGAATCGACTTCGTCTAATGTGCGGAATCCATTATGACGAATCACATATTTGTTCAACACAGAATTCAACGTTTAACTGCTTGTCTGTTCTTTCTATTGAGTGTTCTGAAAGTTACAAAGATCCGGTAGAAGTACAGACTATCCATGCAAGTCAAAAGTTCTTACAAAGTTGCACCGGACCTCCTATTTATAGACAACCTCAGGAAACTAAGAAGTGTTGTACGTACGGGTGGGTTATCCGTGTGTATGACTCACCCGTGCGTATGACTCACCTGTGCGTATGACTTATCGGTGCGTATGACTTATCCGTGCGGATAAGTCATCCGTGCGTATTACCATCCGTACGGGTGAACTTGTTACAACCAACACTTTTACATACAAAACCTATTCCTGAGTTGTCATGCTAACTACATACATACATACAAATTACAAAAACACAGAATACAAAATATGACTACATGCTGACGGAAGCTACAGACGTTTTGTACTAACAATAACGGTAATTTCAAAAAGAAGGGATTGGGTTTTACTTCACTAGAAAATCATAAAAATGAGAAAATTTCTAAAACAAAAACAATATTTGTTTCAGGATCCAGTTCTGATGAAGAAGCAAAGAGCTCATTCTGGAAGCAATCGAACAAAGAATTTCTTGCAAAAAGGCAAGAAGGAATGAAGAATGGAGATAGTCAGAAGAGAGAAACAAGAACCTGTTACCGATGTCATGAAGTTGGTCATATAGCCTAGAACTGTCCAATGGCTACCAACATCAAACAGGAAGTTGTTTCTAAACTCAAAGGGAAAATTGTTGATAAAACCGAACCACCAACTGAACAGTTTAAAGTGTTCAAAAACTCTAAATTTGAAGTTGGTGAATGTTCGAAAAGATTTTACAGGAGAAGAGTAAATCTTAACAACCAAACATGGATTGTTAAGAAATCTGATGTGAAATCTGGCGATGATTCTGACTCATCAAAGTCAGAGGAGCCACAAGTTGAGTCAAAAGGAGAAAATTTAGTTCCGCCAATGGATGACGCAAACTTTCCACCATTGCGGGCTGAAAATTTTAAACAAAAAATTGTAAAGGTTGCAATCTCGAATCAATTCTACTCTGAAAAGAAAGAATTTGATGTCGAAAAGGCTTTCAATGGGAAAGTAAAACATATTTTTGGAAAAATGGTCAATGGTAAGGCCAAAGGGGTAAAAGATTTTTATGAAGAAAAAAGAAATGTTCAAACCCCAAGTGAGACTGAACAGGTTACACCCAAAGATAGTCAGTCTTGGGTGTCTGTTTATCATATGTAAAAATTCTGACTTGCCGGAGCTCCCAAGTTGGTAATCGTGGAGCATGAATCGGCATCTTTCTTGAGAATTTCACAGTTGTTACCTACAAGTGGTTTATCAAGGTCATTAAGTTGAACTTGATTTAACTTTAATACAAATTGGTTGAAAAACAATGTGATGAAACCCCTAACCTACAAGTGGTTTGTGAAAATCAACAAAACTTATTTTTCGGAAAAACCATTTTGATTAAAACAAACTTAAGTGTTTTGAAATCTTAATGGGAAAATAGTTTGTTGTAAGGGGAAGTTCTGATTGTTTATGCCAAGTGGATGGCGAATTGAAGCAATTCACAACAGTTGTCATTTTATTTGTACAGTTTGTTTTCAATTTTTTTCTTGAAAATCAAAAATTGAAACATATTTTTGATTTTAGGGGGAGTAAAAATTTTTAGAAATTTCAAAAATTTGAAAAACCCAAAATCATGATAAAATCAAAAATGAGTTTTGTTGTGAAAAAGAGGAAATGATAGTACATCAGTGGACTATCACAGCACGCTAAAGAATCAAAAATGAGTTTTGTTCAGACTGTAGCGCGACAGTAACGAGATCCATGACTGGAAGTTGTAAAGTATTAAATTGAGTCTTTGCAGCAAGAAGAGCAGCTTCGGTGTCAACACCATGAGTAGCAGACCTACTAGTGTCACAGTCAACCATTAAAGCGTTAACCACATGATGGGAACACTCTGCATACCCTTGGGCATACCCATCATTCCGCGCAGCAACCAGCAGGTGCGCAACCGTTTTATCTAGTTCTTCATAATTAAGAACTGAGTTGGCAATCTGCACAAAAGTAAAAAAGAAGAGTAAGAAGACGCGCAAACATCTCCAAATGTTATCAAAGATAAATAAACTTACATTTACGATCCCGCGCTCTTTCAACCACAACATGTCACTCTTCAACGATTCAAGCTCACTCTCCGCCGTTGCCCGCGCAGTTTAGGAATTTTCCAACTTATCTTCAGTCTCGGCAAGACGGCGGGAAGTCTCAGCCTTTTCAGTCCGTTCAAGCTCCAAATCTTTTTTAGCAGACTCAACTTCCGCCTTAAGTTGTTCCTGCTCTGATAATAAAGAAGTAAGTTCTTCTATCTCCTTATCTCTAAGGGCAAGGGTAGCGCAGGTATGTACCTCTCTTTGTTCACTTCTTTCCCTATGAGTGCGTGCCTCATCACGCGCTGCTTCAGCCTCAGCTTTTTCTTGTTTCAATTTCTCAATCTCCGCATCTTGTGTTTTCAATTTCTCAACTTCAGCTTTGAGATTGTTAATAACATTGCGGAGACCCATCTTCTCATGGTTGTCTTTCTCACAAATCTCCTTCCAATTTTTACGCTCTTTGGAAAGGAGGGCAGCCTCAGCCTCTGCCTTTCTCTTCCACCCAGCAACAGACCATTCTTCAGTTTTCAGGTCATTTTCAAACTTGGCCCAGTCAGCCTCCAACGTAGCCTTCAACTGAGCTACCCGGGCCTCATCCTTAGCAAATTTTTTCTTGGACTCCTCATAGGCAGCCCATTCTTTGCACATACTACGCCACTCACACACTATACGATGCGTAGTAGACGTATACTTAGCAGCCTCCTCAAGGTAAGCATGATAAGCCTGTTCTTGAGCACGATCTTCTTGAAACTTAATCTCTGCAGGAGGAAAGGTACCCTGTAACCAGTCACGACAAACCCTCCAGTTTGAGAAGGTATCACCTTTCTTCAAATTCCAAATGGGAGTATTGACTTCAGATGCCTTTCTCTCCATATAAGTTCTGTAGTAATGATCCCCCAAAGTTTCATCTGGGAGAAGGGGATCATTCTCGTCATCATAAGAAGAGGCACCCTGATCTCCAGCTGGGTTCCTCTCAACATTCACCGGCGCCGGAGTGGGAGCAGAGACAGGGTTTGTAATTACCGGGTCTTCCGGAACGAATTTCCCTTTTTCCGCATCACACGCCATAACTTCAGGAGACTTAAGACGAGCAGACTCAACTTCCGCAGTCTCTGAAACCACAACCTTCTCCGTTTCCACCGCCACTTCAACAAGCGGCTTTAGTACTTTCTAGCTGCTCGCAGTCTTCTCCGCCTTATCTTCACCAGCGGCTTTAGTACTTTCTAGCTGCTCGCTGATTGGGGCGCGAGGAGGTGAAGGCGGAAGATCCTCATTAACCGCGGACGATGGCTCCGCATGCACAAGGGAACTTGGTTTTTCTACAAAACAAAAATACATATTAGAAACATGCAATGCGCATAGAAAGCAAATAAAGAAAAGGCTTACCTGGAGGAGGTTTCGCAATAAAGGCATCAAGATTGCCCCTTCTGGTGATCTTCTTTCTTTGAACCTTCTTGGCAGGCTGCCCTACAGCCTAAGCGTCAGTCTGTTTTCTTTTTCCCGCATTTGTATTCAACAAAGGCTCTGGACTTGACTCTAAGTCAATTGGGTCCTCAGGATTTGAAGGAGGGATGTCAGCAGTATCCCTAGGCTCCGCCTTTGGCTTCTTTACAACTACAGGCGCAAGTCCCTCCAATGAGTCAGACACCACTACATAATCACACCAGGAGTCAGAGGAACGGCGGGTACCTTTCTTCTCTCCTTTCACATTTTTGGCTCTTAGCGATTGAGCCTTCACCACATCATTCTTTTTCGGCGCAACAGTAGCATCCGGCACATGTTTCTTCTTTTCAGGGCCTATGCCCAGGTTAGACAACTCACCTACTGGAAAAAGCAAAATCACGCAATGATACCTCACACACAAAAGCAGTGAAAAATAATATTTCAACAAGAATCATAGCAAAATTACCAGCGCCAGTTGGGGGTTGCGCAGACAAATCTTCATCTCGCGGAAGAACAAAATTCTTAACAATCTGAAGATACCAAAGCTCCTCATCAACCCTTTTTGGAACAGTGGCCATCTTCCCACCTTCTCTCTCGAATGCGACAACATATAGAGAGACAACTGCAAAAAGGAGAACAGGGGCAAATTCAAAAAAAAAAAAGCAAACAGTGTAAGGAAACCCCAAAACTCACCTTTACCGTCTTCCGTGTACACTGGCTTATCCTCTTGATTCATCCGCCAGCAAAGGCTCATACCAGCACCAACCAGGGCTTTCTCTGGCAGAGCAATCGACGGAACATCCTTTAGATCCTGGTACCAATTCTCTGAGAAAGGAGTTTGTATGGTCTCCGGCACAACATCTTCTTTACCTCGGAAGACCATCTTCATCGGAATTACATCAGCCTTAATAAAAAAGAATTTTGGTTTCCAGTGATGAAAGGATTTCGGGGGTTACAACAAGATCTTTTTTTCCGAAGCCCGTTGGATAAACGAGTAAAACCCCTGGGAACAATGCATCTGGTGAAATACCCGGAAACGGGTAACCGTCGGCTCAATATGCATTGACCGGCAGACAAACTCAAAATGATGAACCCGAACCATCCCAATAGGGTGCATTTGAGAGATGTGAAACTTGTAATACGAAAGAATTTCGAGGAAATATTTTGTTACAGGCAATCGAAAATTACCTGCAGAAAAGAAATCCCAAAACATAGTAATGTACCCGGCCGGAGCATTCGCCGCCGTCTGACCTTCGTCAGGATATCGAGCATCCCAACTATCAGGGAACTTGAAGTTTCGAACCATACTATCAAAAGTTTCCTTCGGCCACTTCAACGGTGGAAGACCGGATGCCATCTCTTCAGAAGAGTCTTCGTGGCGTTCTCCGGTTGACATAAAGGGGGAAATTACAAAGATTCTTCAGAAAATTAACGAAGAAGATGAAGAGGACTCAAGGGCAGATAATAAGCAAATAAACAACAAAAGAGGTTTATATAGTAACCGCCATAAATGCCCTAGAAAATCGAAGCGGCCCCTTTTTCGGAAAAAACACGGTTATCTAAGCATCAAGGGTGAGTGGGAATAACCATAATGCGAGTTCACGCGCGCGTGTCAGCCACGATCGATGACGTGCAACTGACAAGTGACAGCCTGTCACACATCAACAGTCGTCGCTGTACCTTTCACCTGCCAAGAGTCAAGACTCTGAAATTTGAAATCATGAGCAAAGGAAAAATCTTCTCCAAGAAGATTTCCAACATTTTCACGCCAAGAAAGCTCCACATAAGCAAAAAAACACCCATCTCTCATAGTCCAGTGCTCCACTTATTTGCATAAGTGCAACACTAGACGGATGGGACTTGAAGGGGTAAGGTCCCAAAAACCTTGAACAGGTGTTCAGAACCATACCACAACTTCATCACCAATGAACCTCTTTCAGAGAACCTTGCGCGGCAGCGCACTGGTTCCAAAAAAGAGAGTTTGAAGGAAAGCAATCTCCAACATCCGCGCGCCGAGAAAGATATGACATATCCTTGCAACAGATAGGATAAAATCCTAACAATATCTCCGCGCAATGGCCACCCAGACTTAGACAAAAATAACCTTTCTGTCATAACAGAATTAGCACGAGGAAGAGCCACATAAGATTACAGCTGTAATCCTTCTAGAAGGCTTTATCATGCACAACCATTCGGTTATAACCGAATGGCCACGTGGCATCATCCCAAGCACCCCTCAAGGTCACAATGATGGCACTAACTTGGAGAAGGATCCACACTTGCCCACTTGCCACGTGGCATCACCCCAGCTGTTGATCGCAACCACGATCCGTGTGCACACATATAACGGTAGCGATTAATGGTGAGGGGATAACCGCTTACGGAAATTACTTTCCGTTACGTCCTCCGTCAACAAACTTTCCCGCCCAAACTTTGGCTATAAATAAAGGATAATTCAGGTACAATTCCTCAAGTTACTCTCACTTCACTTTACTATCACTTCTTCTTCATCAAACCTGTACTTATTCTCACGCCGGAGGGTGGTCATGGAGAGAACCCCCATTCTCCCCGTGGCGAGTCTAACGGCTGTTTGTTTTGCAGTTGTTGTTCGAAGAAGGAGATCATTCACCCCTGAATCAAATGAGAAGACCTAACCCTTTTATGCAGATTCAAACCCCCTGGTTGAATTGATTTCGATCGATTAAACCAGTGTTTCTTCAGGGCCGACATGTTATATAGTGCTTTGGGATCAACTTCATCCTAATAAATAAATGTGGATTTAAGAGTTCGTTATAGAAATTAAGTTCAATCGGCTTTCAACTTAAATTATTAGTCAGATGTCTTTACTAAATGAGCAGCCTGAAACAAGATTTGAACACTTGGTATAGTCACAAGCACATGAGATGCTAAGGTTAGTACATGAAAAAAAAATATTTTTTGTTTAAATTTTATAGTCATTGAAGCTTAGTATGATGATGCAAGCTTGGTATGATGATGCTGCTGGTGGGTTTCATAGTCATTGAAGCTTAGTATGATGATGCAAGCTTGGTATGATTCAGAAACGATGCGATTATTATATTGAGTATTATATGCCTCCAGCTTCTTTTTGAACTGGCGTATGCACATTTGTACGAGATCATTGGATCCGATATCATAAAGTAAGCATGTGATTTTATGTAAAAAAAAATTTAATGCTACTGGAAATCAATTTCGTTAAGATTTAAGATTTTATTTCAGGTTTGGGTTAACGGCAATTTACCTATTTGCCATTCAATATTTCACACAAATTGGGGGGAAGGTGTCGGTGAAGTTAATCAAGTGTGAAAAGAACGAGAGCTCTGAATATAGGGCTAACAGTTTGATTTACAAGGTCAGAACCAAACTTCATATTATTTTTAATTCTCTCTGATTAACTATATTAATATATAGTTAATACTATATTAATATATAGTTAATAGTTAACGTTTGTACGGGTTAAAACAGGTCGTAACTTTGTATGGGTTAAAACGGGTCTGGTTGACTGCTAAACACTTTCCACATTTTTTAAATAGTTAAAATTAATTAACGCATTAGTTATGATTTCAAAAATATGTTACTACAATAATAGTTATAATCTTTGAGTAAAACACTGTGGGTGACTTTCATTCCTTTTTATCCATTTATATATAACTAATGTGTTAATTACAACTATAAAAGATATTATTACATTAACAGAATTAATTTAAAAATTCTAGAGGTGGTAAAATGGGTGACCCACAAACATCTGTTGTCCATTTTATATTAAATATAAATAGGTCAATGTTAGTTTTGAATAAAACCATGTAGGTGTTTGGGTTATACTTTATGCAGCCATACATTGGACTACTATATCATGCAATTCTGCATCGCAACTTCATGGCTCTTCGTCAAGTCATAACTCAACGTCTCATCATATTAGAGGTGTCACATTTTATCTTTTTTATCTTTCCAATCTATGGTTTTTGATGATTTAAAGTTAAATGTATTTTTATCCTTAGGTGCTTGAAAATCCAATGGAAAACTCTCTACCCTACATCAAATACAGCTACAGAAAATGCAAAGTTGTTCGATGGGGGAGGATAGTGGATGATCATGGGGGTCATGGTCCACCATATAGGGTGGTGTATTAGGTTGGTAGATGAGGGTGGGGTGACATGGCGCTGACGTGGAGGATGGTGGTGGTCATTTGGGTCATGACCACATCACATACCCTACGTTTTGTATATGGCTTCATATAATTTTAACTTTCACAACTTGACGTGGAGGATGGTGGTTCTATGTAGATCTGGTTGGGTGAAACTATCATTTTTTGATGATGGTTGAGTCATTTAGACCTGTTTGTCGCATGCTACCCATTGACATGTCTCTTTTAGTTTTTACCTAATCGAGGGGAGAAATGCTTCGAAGCACCCAAGGCACTAAAAAGGCTTCGATGGCATTTTTCGGGTTCATTTGGGTCATCTTGCCACAATGAGTGTGCCCTCCGAGGACGAAAGGTCGGAGTGGGTAATCTTGGCCAAATGATTGCAAGAGGTATCTTCTTGATTTTTTTATTGATTTCTAAATTTGTTAGAGGTTGGTTGTAATTGAATGTTTTCTGATGCATGAAAGTTAAAATATTTGAATTTTGCCTTAAGTGGATTGGCTTAGTGTATGCACGCCAACTGTTTGTGTATTTGCTTAAGTGTTTTATATATGTATTTCTTTGATGGATTCGATTACAACTTACACGCCAACTGTTTAGTTGTTGAATAAAGCATGATTGTTATGATTTTGGCCTTTCGTGTATTGGATTATAACATGTACGCCAACTGTTTGTGTTTATGCATAAATGAAAATTTTGTTTTTTATTAAGCATTTAGTGTGTGCTGGATATACCAGTTCTTTAGCATTTATTTCTGGGTTTTTGTTTTGATACCTCAAGTTTTAGTTCAGACTCATTAAGGCCCAAAAAAAGCGCCGAGGGAGGCTGTGCAGATAAGACTTCTCATAAGACAAACATTGATGCTAAGTGCATTTATGGTGATTACACGTTGTGTACAACTATGCATTTATCAAATCATATTACACCTTGATTGGTTTTGGTCTTCTTACATAATCTAAACCATTAACGTAATCTTATTTAACCCAATTGGTAAATAATAAGGGGTATCGAACACCCATGTTTTATAAGCTGTCAATTCAGTTAAATGGTCATTTGAATATTCTTTTATTTTAAACATTGGTAGCAAAGGGTTAACAAGTGGAGGAGTACATCAGAACTGGGAATACTTTAGTACAAAGGGAATGATTTTCGTGGGATCAACAGTTTATTAATAAAATGTGATTTGTTGTTGTCGTAAGTAGCATGTCGTCGGTTGAAAATTCTATAACACTAACATGCGTCATACCATGGGAAATTTCATTGACATTAACATCTTCGATGTATTCTGTCCTTAGATCTTGGTAAATTTCTTTGACATTTTCACAGCAACTTCTAAATCACTAAGCCACAACTTATCGTGAATGACAACCATCATTTGAAACCATCATAGTCTTTGGTCTATCGACTCAACACCACCGTTCGATTGCATTTGTGAACAAGGTAACTCTTCAAATTGTATTACCCAGTCTCTGGAACTTGGTTTTGGTTTTGGTCTCAGATTTGGAGTTTTGTCTGTGCACTTTAGCCATGAGTAGTTAACTTGAACTCAGGGACCTATTGAATTTCTTATGTCTCTGGGCTTTTTTTAATCATATAAGGATGTTGATTTGCATATTTGTTATTATTATTTGAACTGTTTTTTTTTTCTTGACGATGTAGGTTTAAGAAGTCAAAGGTTGCTTTTAGATATTAGTTTATTTTTGCGGACTTTTACTGAGACGAATATGCTACTCTTATAATTTATGGTGATGGTGGTTTGTAGTGGTTATTTGTAACACCTTAGCGTTACGGCTAGGATTCCGAACAAAGGTCCGTTTCTCCGGCAACCGGCTGAGCAACGACAACGAGGGATATAGAGAACTTGCGAACTGGTATGTTTATTTTTTTCTCCATTTATTTTTTTCTACTTCCACATAAACTTGGAACCGGTTAATGGTTGCTCTTCGCTTTTTTGACGCACATTTATCTCATATTGATAAAGTATGCACTTTTGGTTCAGATTATGCACTTTTGGTTCAGATGATTTCCTAATTTATGATGATCTACTATATTTTAGTTTTATATTTTTTTATCCAAGATCATCTGATAACCTATACTTTCCAAGTTTTCAAACAAAATTAGACCATCTTTCTTTCAAGTCTTGCTTGATCTATCGGCTCTAATCTGGTAATTATCTTCTTCGTAACAAGTCATTTTTTGTACGAGACAAACGGGTCGAATATAGTTGCCTTGAAACTACTGTTTTGTTAGGATCTGAGGCTCTCATGATTGTGCTTGTTTGTGTAAATTGAACAGTCAATGAGTATGAAAACATCTTAAGTGCAGCGGAAATGAACAACAAGCTTTATACACACAATCAAAGAGGAAAATAGTTTGATAAACACATGATTTGCATTAATCGAAAGATTACAAAGTCAATCAAAAGATTACAAAGCATGCTTACAAGCTAAGCTCCCCCTCAGCCTGATACCCCAAGGATGGTTGCACACAAGATGAAAGGATTGGACTAGAGGAGAAGAACTCGCTCAGTCAATCAAATGTAACAGTACAGGGTACTGTTACATTTATAGACAAACCAAACCACTGGTGTACCTCAGCTGACGTCACCATGAAAGTGACGTCTAACAGCCTAACAACCTGTATCTACTGTCTTTACACAAACACTGCTAACCTAACCACTGACTATACATAAAACAAATAATTCACTAAACAGCTGCTCTCCCTTTATGTCAGTGCTTTGCTCAAGGTTGATCAGTCCTTGACTTGGCAGTGCTTTATCATCAGTAGATAGGACCAGCAGTGTTGGATACTTCAGGGTTTGATCAGCAGTTGAAAGACCAGCAGTAGTTGTATCTGAACAGCGGATAAAGACCATCAGTTGTTATAAATCTCTTTCAAGGGGAAAGCTTAATGTAAACTGCTGCTTATTGTGAATCCTCTGTTGTGACCTGGTTTTGGCTTTACATTATCTGTTCCTCTGGTAGGGTTCAATCCCAACAATCTCCCCCTGGAACAGATAATGCCAAAACCTGTCATTATTCTGGATCTTTATTACTCATCAAGAGTGCCTTAGCTTGTTCTTTGAATTCAGCTTCAAATTCCTTTGCACTCTGGTCATCCTCATGCCTAGTGCTTCTTTCCTTGATATGTACTTCACATTTCCATTGGATCTGACAATAGTCAATACATGGGTCTTTTGGTCAGACATCCACTTTAGTACTTTCGAACCCAATGGATTTCTTGGGAGAGATTTATTTGAAGATGAGCTTTGAGATATTGGCCTTGAGAAAACTTGCAGACTTTCAGACATTCTTTTGAAAGCCATTTCAATGACATCATTTGTTGCAGCTATATCTTCTGCAGTTTCTTTTTCAATCAGCTCCTGTCTTTCAATGTCTGTCATGTCTGTTGAAGTGTTTGGTGATGCAGGTTTGGTTGACACCTTCTTAAGAAGGTTTTAAAGCTTTTCTTAGCTCTCTTCTTTTAGACCCATTTTCTTGATGGCTTCTGTGAAGTACTCAGCTTCTTTTTCTTTAACCTCTTCACTGGTCAGCTGTTCTTTTTCTTCTTGATTTGTCACAAAAGTAGACCGGAACAGTGTTTTGAGGTTTTCTATCTGCTGTTCAAGCTTCATTCTTTGTTTGTGCTTCTTTGAGGTGCTTGAGACAGTTATCTTTCTTTTCTTTAGCCTTTCATAGGCTTCATCAGTCTGCTATTTTGACCATTTTGATATGGCTTCAGCAGTGTCCATTTTTGCATCCACCAGCTCCTTTTTCTTTCTCTTATATTCAGCAGTTAAATCAGCAATGAGCTTTACATATTTTCTCCAGTTAGGAGCATTCCTCTTCTTCGTAGGATCACTCTTAATCTTCTCAATCCTTTCTGCCTCACGCTTAAGAGCTACTACTGGCCATTCTTTGAACTGTTGTTCTTCAGCAGGATAGAATTTCTCTTTCATGATGTAGGCTAGATATTGTTTTCTTAACTCTTTCTTTTGATCAGCCTTTTCTTTGTTTAGGTCTTGTGCAAACTCTTCTATCTGCTTTACTTTTGTGAAGTAGAACTCCAGTCTTTTAGTAATGCCATCTTCGCTTAACCTTTCTTTTTCACTCTCAACTTTAGCTCTTAGTCTTGCTTGCCTTGCCTTGAGTTTGAGATAATCATCCATATCATCTGGTGGCATGTAGCCTATGAGTGAGGAAAACCTTCTTTTTGAAGGATCTTCTTCTGTATAGAATTGTCTCATCTCATTTTTTATGGCTTCAAGCTCCAGTGGATATTGTGCAGCATTAGGATCATGTATACCCTCCTCAGCAGGGATTGGCTTTCTTTTTCTGTTGAAGAGCTTTGGTTGTGATGTAGGAAAGGTGAGAGCAGTGGTGGATAACTGACTAACAGCTGTTGAGACAACTGGTGTCTCAACATCTGCTGTCATTACAACTACTGATATGTCAGCAGTTGTCTTCTGCTTTTGAGCAAGGGATGGAAGTGGTGAGGTAGTTTTTGATGGTGGTGATGGTGGTGGTGAATCATCATCTGATATGAGATTCCTTCTCCTTTTTAATGAAGAAGGAGCAGATGATGTTTTGGGTGGATCAGTGGTGGTAGATTGGATAGCAGTGGTTTGTGACAGTGATTGACTGACAGTGGTTGAAACAACTGGTGTTTCAATCACTGTTGCCATTACAGCAGATGTTGTAACATCTGCTGTCTTCTGCTTTATGGCAGGAGGCAGTGATGATGGTGTGATTGTAGATGATGGTGGTAGAGCAATAGTTGTGGTGGTGTGTGTTGAAAGTGTGTGTTTTGATGTCATGGCAGCTGTTTGGCTACTGACAGCAGTTTTTGAAACTACTGGTGTATCAGCTGTTTGACTAACAGGTTTTGAAACCTGCTTTTCTTTTTCTTTTTCAGGCTCAATATGAAGGCCATGTTCTATTCCCTTCTTCTTCATTTGCTTCATTATCTCCCCCTTTTTGACATTATCTGCAAGGGGGTCATCAAAGAATAGTAAAGTTGAAGGAGCCTTGCCAGTGGCAGTTTGGATACTGGCCTTAATAGCCTTGATATCTGCTTGAGTGTCCTTGAACCTTGATTCCATCATGTTGGACAGCATTTGTACTTGAATAGCATGCTTTTGATCAGCCATTTGTTGCTGTTTTTCAAGCATGGGTTGGAAAATATTCCAAAGCTCATTTGCAGCAGGTGCTTGTTGTGGAGCAGGTGCTTGAGCAGGAACAGCATTGGATTGTGCTTTCTGAGCTTTTAAAATCTCTTGCACCATCTCCTTTATTTCAGAAACTGATTCTTCAAGTTTTTCAACTCTGCCCGTCAATTCCTGATATCTTGAATCATCACCCATTTTACTGGGATCATCTGAATCCCCACCAGCAGTGGTTATATCAATGTGTGACTTAGGAACAGAGTCCCAAAAATCACCCATTGATGCCCCTTGTTCTTGGTACTGGGGACTTCTTTCTTCAGCACTCGATAAACCTTTGATGGTACCAGTGGTTAGATCTAACTCACTGGTGGTCACCGAAGTTGCTATGGAAGAAATTGCCTTCAAGGGAGTCTTACTTATGAAACAATTGTCCAACTGAGGATCTGTTGATCCACCAGTTGTAGTTGCTGCTCCATTTGAACTACTGACAAGAGTTACTTGTAACTCCTGCAGTGTAACCTCCTCAACTGTTGCTGGGATAGCAGAGGTATAAGCATCAGACCCAGTCACTTGTGGGGGTATACTCTCAGTGATAGGTGATAGAGAGGAACTGGTTTGTGTCTGTGCAATAGCAGCTGCATGCAACAAAGGTAGCATGGATTGTGGCATTATTATTAGTGAGGGGATGGGAGTTGAAAGAGACATGTCCTTGGGATCAGGACTGTGGAAGATAGAGCCAAGTGGATCTAGAGCTTCATAATTTGGTGTCCCTGTGATTACAACCTGATCCTTTTGTGAGGATGCAGGAGGAGTTTCAGGCATGGGTTGAGATCTTTCTTCCAACTGCTGTGAGGAAGTAGCAGCAGTGGTTTGTGGTGACTTTTGTGTTGTCACAGGCAGTTGCTCTGGGATCTCATCTTCCAGAGTTACCTTTGTTTTGGGTTTGGTGGGTTTTCTGGATGTTTTCTTTTTGGTCTTTTTAGTGGTGGCAGGTGTGGGTTTCAAAGCAGTGGGAGTGCTGCTATGATCACCTGGAGCAGTGGGCTCAGCAGCAGGTGTCTGAGGAGCAGTTGTAACTGCTAAATTCTGCTCAGCCACCTCTGCTTTTGTTTTTATAGGTGCCATCATTCTTGAAAATGTTTCATTTGTTAAGCTTTTTATTTGAAAATGGACACCTTGTTTTGGCAAATTTTCATCCTCTTTTTCAAACTTTTGTTTAAAGTAATAGCTTAGAAATCTTGGAAAAAGAAGAAATGATTTGCTATCAACATTCTTTACCATGTCATTGAAGATCTCCTGGGAGTAGTTGTAATCTTTATTGTTTAAAATAGCATAGCCCAGGCATTGAATCTTCAATGGTATTTCGTTAAAAGATGTTGTTTTATTTGAGACACACATCAAGAGTGTGTGAAATAAAAATCTGGGTGCAGACGGGAAATAACCTTTTTGTAAGGTATCTACCTTTGATTGTTCTGCATATCCCCTTTTCAGAAAATCAGCTTTTAACTCGTTTTTGTCAAAGGAATTTTTACCTTTCAGATCATCGAGTTTGAAGACCTCTGAGATTGATTGTGGAGTGATTTGAAATGCCTTACCCTGTATCGAGGAGTTAATGGCTATGACTTTATCGTCTTGTTTTTCAAGCGTCGCCTTGTTCCAAAACTCTCTCTGGGTTTGCAGATAGATGGGAGCATTTACCGTCAACAAAGTTTTGTACTTTGATGCAGATATTGTATCAATGATGGAGTCGAAGGTGTGGTTGTCTTTGAGTTTTGTGAGTAAACCCAAATAGTTGTGAGATTGTTTGTATGGTATTTCGATGGGTTCTTCGGCCGTTTGAGCGACCTCTTTTGAAGGTGGTGGTGATTTAGATTTTGATTTTGACTTTGATTTCGTCATTTTTGCGGAGAAGAACGAAGAAGGTTTTTGGAGATTTTGAGAAGAAGGGTTGGAAACTGCTATGAGAAGAGAATTTTGGAATTCAATTCGACAGTGTAAAACCCTGTTTGGGGTTTAGGGCAGGGTTTTATTTAGGGAGAAAAAAATGATCGCTGATGTGGCAGCGGTTATTGTGATCTGAGGGCTAAAAACTGACCACGTGTCAAACACTGATGAAACGGATGAAGGATGGAGAACAGTTGTTTTAAGGGCCACTAACGTATCAAGCATCAGTGATTACAACGGTAAAAATTGTGGATAGTGGATGATTTTACTATCAGTAGATAGCATATCAGTGGATAGGATACCGATTTTGAACATCAGTACTTGTCAAGAAAATGAGGGATCAGTGGTTAACTTTCAGCAGTGGACAGTGTTTAGGGATCAGACGTTGAAACAAAACAGTGGTTAGGGTAAATGGTACAGATCTTGAAGGACAGGTGTTTCAGCAACAGTTTTGAAGATTTTCATTCAAGGTTTTGCCACATGTCAATTTTGAAAGACAGTGGTTTAGTACCCCAGATGATGAAAACTTTTTGCTAAGGCAACTCATTTTTCGTTTAATATTCAATTAAAACATGAGTACCTTAGTAATTCAAGCATAGTTTGCAATCAATTTTTGATGGAAATTTAGGAGCAAACCTGAGTATGACATGATCATGACATATGTACCATTTCCTTTTTGACCCATTTATGAGGACACTAATACCATCAAAAATAAGGTATTACATCCTGACAGGAGCTAAAACTATTGCCAACAAAAACAAGCAAAAGTTCCAATTATATCCTTTTTAAAAAAAATGAATGATATATCCTGGTTATTCGAGAAAATCCTTTGGACACAACAAAAAAATGGTTAAAGGATTTTCTAAGAATAGTATCAAAAGGATCTGGTATAATTTCAATAGAGAATATAATCACATCACTCACAAGTTTTTGAAAAATGGTCAGTAGTTTGACACCAGTGGTAGGAAGCTTTTGGATTTTGACCACTGTTTGGTACCATTTTCTTTGTCATTTGATTGCAAACATGAAGACACATGGATAAATTTTTGAACATATGTCTAGTCCTCTTTGGAGTTCATTGTGACAACCCTCGTAATTCCATGTATCCGTACAATTTATTCATGATAATTAAAGTGCTTGATGATTGTGCTAAATCATTTAACTGCTCTCTGATTACGGTGTTATACTTACATGTGCGTGTTAACATACTAGTAGTATACAGAAAAGTTACTAAATAGTCCGGTATATTTTCCTATGTGTTAGGAATTAATTGTGTTACAAAAATATATATATAAGACGCCTTACGGAACAATTAAACAATTTAACGGAACAGTATCCGACCGAACAACCGGACATTACCCGGGACACCAAATAATTGTTAAACACATTATTTAATTATTCTTGGCTAGTCATGATCCCCGTACACCATAACACCCACTAAATATCTAGTAACTAATGCAAGTAAACACACACTTGGTTTCTAACTAATAAGTAGCCAACTAGTTACAAAATATTACATTTAACCCCCCCCCATGTCCCATTTACGGTTCAAAAAAAATAAAAATAGGGCCCCACCACAAGATTTGATTCATATTTTAATTGATACATTACTTGTGAATCTTGGCCAAATATTATAAGTATGGAACATATCTAAGCAAATCTCTCCATATCAACTCACATCATTTCCTCAAAGATTTCACTCAACTCACTTCACCTCTCTCTCTCTTATTTTCGGCTGCCCCAAACCGAAACCACCACCCTCACTTAAACATCCCCATCTTCTTCACATTATGTGCCATTCAAAGCTTACAAGAAGATCTATGGAGGTTGCATCTTGAAGGACTTTCTAAGGAGCTTGTTCTAGTCTTTTTCACCATCATTTTCTCACTAGAATTCTACCCTAGCTATAAGCTAGTAGTAAGCTCTTGTTTAACCTTTGTTTATCTTGTATTTTGGCTAAAATTTGTAGTATGATGCTTATGTTTGCAACTAAAATGCAAGAACACTAGATACATAAACATAAAGGTTACATAAAGTTTACTTGTATATGAATGCTATTAGATGATGTTGTCATGGGTATGTTGTTGGTTTAGGGTTGGTTAAATCATACTTGATGTTGATTGTTGGTTTCTTGTTAAATCCATTGTTCGGACACTCGTTGATGCGATTTAGTAATGCTTAAACCACGAAACAGCATTCTGATGTACTTTTTAAGCCGCATTCAACAGGCTGTAAACAGACTTTAACAAATCGAAAAATGGAATTTCTGAAGCCTAAATCGGGTCTTTTCGAAAAACGAAGAAAATGGCGCTAGAGTCGTATTTTTTTGAGGACGTTTACTATTTTAAAAATCTGTTTTTGTGACAGCAGCTAAGGCTGATTTTAACTGCAGTAAAATGGGTCATACGTTTTCAGTCACAACATAAAACCTGAATTGAACCAGCCCCTAAAATTCATACCATAGCTGGTCACTGATGTATTTGTGACCCTCGAACTGGAATTTTGTCAAACGGACTTCCGAGGAATTTTAGACGAATTATTCCGTAAACTGCAATCAGAATGTAGTAAATCTGATTGCAGTCCGGTAAACGAATTTCTATAAATTACTGATAACGAACTGGACCCCGATATTTTTACACAATAAAATATGGAACGTTTAAGACATCCTGTAAAAATTTGGGAATTTTTGGAATAATTTAACTATTTTATTTAAATGTCCGAAAACAGCCGGTTTTGAATATTAATGCTGAATTGACATAAGTTGTGACTTGCGTGTCTAAATGTCGAGTATGCTATCTGTGAATGATCTAACATGTTATATATGTTATGTGCATTATCGTATGTTTGATTTTGAGTGGGGAATGGATGGGAAGTATATATGGGCATAAACCGTTAAAGTGATGCATGTTATGTGATAGATACGTGTAGGAACTTTGTGTTCTATTTGAAGTCACTAATAAACTAAGTGGTAATCGTACTAGGACGTGACTGACCGACCTTGACTGTTAGCTACTTTTGAGAGTCAAACCGAGCAACCGAGGTGAGTTCACACTCTTTCTAAGGAATGGGATTCCCAGGGGTTGGGAATGGGATTGAATAACTACTTGTACTATCATTACTATTAAACTACTTTTTACTGTCCTCGGATTGAAGGGCACGTACGTAAAACCTACGTACACTCATACTTTTCACCGTCCTCGGATTGAAGGGCACGTACGTAAAACCTACGTACACTCACACTCGCTACGGTCCTTGGATCAAGAAGGGCACGTACAAACACGACTAGTCGACACATGGGAAGCCCCCACTAATCTTCGCACACATGTTTGGGAAACCGCGATACGGCCACTAATCATCGCACACATGTTTTGGAAACCGCGATCCGGCCACTAATCTTCGCACACATGTTTGGGAAACCGCGATACAGATAAATAAGATACTTGGTTTACGAAATAAACAAATGATTCATGAACACTATAACTAAACAACCAACTGTGAATTCACTCAACTTTGTTGTTGACTCGTTGTTACATGCCTTGCAGGTCGTTAGGTATCTATGGAGCTTGCATCGGAGTGGGAAGAGTCGTTGTGGGACATGGACAACTGTGTACCATGTTAAACATTTGAAACGTTTAAACTTATGATTTGGTTTCAAACTTTATGCTTCCGCTTGTAACTTAAACTATGTTTTGTTTAGACACCAATTGTATTGTGTTGGATTTTACAAACTACTTTCATGCTTGTTCAATATGATTGGTGGCTTGATCCTGGTCACGTCACGCCTCCAAGCGGTGGTACTCCGCATGGTGGATTTTGGGGGTGTGACAGATTGGTATCAGAGCCAGGTTATAGTGAACTTGGTTTTAATACGGGGAAAAAGTTTTTGTTAAAACCAGACTATAACCTGTACAGTGCTCAACGATCCACAACGACGCTTCGCTCCACGTGCAAGACTCAACACTTTAGGTGGTATGATTTAAGCTTATATTGCCTACTTGCTAGATTACTTTTGCATGGTGTGCTGTATATGGTATGTTTATTTAGGGTAATAACATGTTGTCTACTAGCCCTACTGCGTTCTTTATGACACCCAACTGTTTACTTGAAACTGACGCGTAATGATCAAATTCTTTCCTGATTTCTTGTCACCCCGCTACAACGACTGCTTATGCATTCTATCTACTCGCACGTTTACCTCGACACGACGTCGCCATCAGACCCTCCGTACAGCCGGTTCGTACGTCAACATCCGCAAAGACCAGACTTGGCTTGCACGAACTCGGGCTTGGGAGAACAATACCCACGCATCCCGGTTGACGAACTTTGTTACCTTCACCTGTCATAGTCGCCAGAAGCGAAGCAGTCACAGTTACACGCGTTTGTCGTTATGCAACACGAAACCTTACTCTGTTTTGGACAAGTGATACACTCGCGCGACCGCGATGCAATGAACTTCCCTTTTTTGCCATGCCACCCCGCACCACTACTGGAGATTACCTCTAGACAATAGATTAGCTGGTCAAATCCTTCGGTTATTGTTGGATCCCTATTTCACTCGATTCTTCGCATGAACCTCGTTAATTTCCTATCGCTTCGATTGACAACCGATTTAATGAAAACCAACAACCATACCACGATTTTCACCCGTCACAAGACCACCTTACTACCCTGTTGAATGGTTTATTCTAATTCTACTTGATTAGCTCTCTCGTATACCCCACTTAACAAATGGATGCCTATCCTGATGGGATTGTCTTCAGGACATTCGAGGACGGAGTTATGGATCACATAACCTACAGGCGAACACGATGATCTATACGTCTACCTTACCCCTCCTACACTACAAGAGTCGTATTTTAAATTCCATGATAGTTTTCTTTAATAGGCAAAATCCTTGCGCTAGATTTTGCACCGACACATGATTGTTGATTAATGATATGTCCAATTTCTACCATTGGCTTAGACCAAACCATCACTCTCTCACTACAGTGACATTACGTTCTCGCTTCCCCATGCTGAGGCCCCGAAACGAACACCCTCTGGTTTAGAAAAGTTGGAAGGCTCGACTCCCGATCATTGGTGACCCCCCTCGAAACCTTGAGGATGGTGATGCATTGTTGATACGATCATAATATCTTGAACACGTTTTCAAGTCTTTTCTTTGGAACCTTATGACTACGCAGACATATTTTGGATTCATTCGCACGACCTAAGGAAACTCCTCTAAATTTGGTTGCTTACCAACTCGATAAACTGCAAACTCATCTAAGTTCATCGATCAAGGTGAATTATCCCCCTTCGCATGAGGGGAGCCCAACAACTTCGATGGAAATTTCAGTGAACCTTAACACTACAGACCGGTACGACGGTCATCCTTCTTCAGCTAGTTCTTGTTGTGCCAACCATGTAACACTCCTGTCGGGGAACGACGTTGTTAATGGGATGGATTGGTTATCTCATCAGCAAGCAGAAATTCTTTGCAACGAGAAGATTGTCCGCATCCCTCGTTCTGGTAAAGAACATCTCATGATTCATGGCGACAAGAGTGGTGCTGTTGTAGGCATTATCTCTTTCCTTAAGGCCCAGAAGTGTTTGCAGAAGGGCCACACTGCTATCCTAGCCCTCGTTTCTGATACATCTTCGGAAGAAAGGAAGATAGAAGACATACCTATTGTACGTAATTTTCCTGAGGTATTCCCTGAGGAATTACCTGGTCTTCCGCCTCATCGACAAGTCGAGTTTCAAATCGAGCTAGCTCCTGGAGCAGCGCCCATAGCTTGAGCACCTTATCGTCTAGCTCCATCAGAACTTGAAGATCTATCCACACAACTACAAGAACTCTTGGAAAAGGGTTTCATACGCCCTAGCTCTTCGCCATGGGGAACTCCGGTGTTATTCGTGAAGAAGAAGGACGGTACCTTCAGAATGTGCATCGACTACCGCGAGCTCAATAAGGTGACCGTAAAGAATCGTTATCCTCTCCCGCGCATTGATGACTTATTCGACCAGTTGCAAGGGTCGAGCTATTACTCCAAGATTGAATTGAGATCGGGATACCATCAGCTGAGAGTCCGAGAGGAAGACGTCTCCAAAACAACATTCAGAACTCGCTACGGCCATTACGAGTTTCTGGTTATGCCTTTCAGGTTGACTAATGCACCAGCGGTCTTCATGGATCTTATGAACCGAGTATGCAAACCTTACCTGGATAAGCTCGTTATTGTGTTCATCGACGATATCCTGATCTATTCTAAGAGTCAGGAGGAACACGAGCAGCATCTACGACTTATGCTGGAACTTCTTCGAAAAGAGCAGTTGTATGCCAAGTTTTCGAAATGTGACATCTGGCTTCGCGAAGTCCACTTTCTAGGCCATGTGGTAAACAAGGATGGAATTCGTGTGGATCCATCCAAGGTTGAATCGATCAGGAACTGGCCTGCACCTCGTACACCAACAGAAATCCGCCAATTCTTGGGTTTGGCAGGATACTACAGAAGGTTTATCAAGGATTTCTCAAGGATTGTGCAACCTCTCACTTCACTGACTCAGAAGGGTGTCACCTATCGTTGGGGTGATGCACAGGAGTCTGCATTTCAGCACTCGGAAGATAGACTTTGTAGCGCGCCTATTCTCTCATTGCCTGAAGGCACAGATGATTTTGTGGTTTATTGTGACGCATCCATACAAGGACTGGGTTGCGTATTGATGCAACGTGACAAGGTCATTGCCTACGCATCGCGCCAACTTAAGGTTCACGAAAGAAATTACACTGCTCACGACCTGGAGCTGGGAGCAGTTGTTTTCGCGCTTAAGATATGGAGACATTACCTGTACGGTACCAAGCGCACCATTTACACCGATCACAGGAGTCTCGAGCATATCTTCAAGCAAAAGGAGTTGAACATGCGTCAACACCGATGGGTTGAGCTCTTGAACGATTATGAATGCGCAATCAAGTATCATCCGGGCAAAGCCAATGTTGTGGCCGACGCCCTCAGTCGAAAGGATACCCTACCTAAGCGTGTACGTGCTTTACAGCTTACCATCCAGTCTAACCTTCCCGCACAGATTCACGATGCTCAGGTCGAAGCATTGAAAGCAGAGAACATCAGGGTTGAATCCCTACGAGGATCGAGGCAGCGACTAGAACAAAAGGAAGACGGCGCTTACTATGTAACAGGGCGCATCTGGGTTCCACTTTATGGAGACCTACGCGAGCTTGTGATGGATGAAACACACAAGTCTCGTTATTCGGTACATCCTGGTTCGGATAAAATGTACCACGACCTCAAGACTACGTATTGGTGGCCTGGCATGAAAGCCCACATAGCAACCTACGTCAGCAAGTGCTTGACTTGTGCGAGAGTCAAGTCTGAATATCAGAAATCATCAGGCCTACTTCAACAACTGGAGATCCCGAAATGGAAATGGGAGCAAATTTCCATGGATTTCGTTACCGGCCTGCCCAGATCTCAACGCGGAAACGATACCATTTGGGTGATCGTAGATCGACTGACCAAGTCTGCACATTTTCTGGCTATCAAAGAAACGGATAAGTTTTCTACTCTTGCAAACATTTACCTAAAGGAAGTGGTATCAAGGCACGGAGTGCCAACCTCTATTATATCTGATCGTGACGCGCGTTGTACTTCTGAACTGTGGCAAGCTATGCACAAGTCCTTTGGCTCACATTTAGATATGAGCACCGCTTATCACCCACAGACGGATGGGAAATCTGAACGCACCATCCAAACCTTGGAAGACATGCTTAGGGCATGCGTAATCGATTTTGGTAATGGCTGGGAAAAGCACCTCCCGCTAGTGGAATTCTCATATAACAACAGCTACCACACCAGCATTCAGGCCGCTCCGTTCGAGGCATTGTACGGACGCAAATGCCGATCACCTCTCTGTTGGGCGGAAGTTGGTGACAGCCAAATCACTGGCCCAGAACTTGTGGTAGATACCACCGAGAGAATTGCTCAGATACGACAATGAATGGCGGCAACTCGTGACCGTCAGAAAAGCTATACTGATAAGCGAAGAAAAGCCACTCGAGTTCCAGGTTGGGGACCGGGTGCTACTCAAAGACTCACCTTGGAAAGGAGTAGTCCGCTTTGGCAAACGAGGCAAACTCAATCCGCGCTATGTCGGACCATTCGAAGTCACCGAGAAAATTGGCAAAGTCGCCTACAGGATGAATCTACCTGAAGAACTCAGCGGAGTTCTCAATGTTTTTCCATGTGTCGAATCTGAAGAAGTGTCTGTCAGATGAGACCCTCATAGTTCCTCTGAAGGAACTCACTATCGACGACCAGCTGCGATTCGTCGAGGAACCTGTAGAGATTACGGATCGAGATGTTAAGATCCTCAAGCATACCAGGATACCTCTGGTTCGAGTTCGTTGGAATGCTCGTCGTGGCCCAGAGTATACCTGGGAACGAGAAGACCAAATGAAACTCAAGTATCCCCAACTGTTTAAGAAAAACGCAACCACTACTGAGGCTGAAGCTACTGCAGAATTTCGGGACGAAATTCCAAATCAACGGGGGGATGATGTGACACCCCAGGAAAACCAGGAAAACAACGCAACTTAACTAGCTTCCTCAGTAACCACGCGCTAAATTTCGGGACGAAATTCTCTTAACAGGGGGAGAATGTGACAACCCTCGTAATTCCATGTATCCGTACAATTTATTCATGATAATTAAAGTGCTTGATGATTGTGCTAAATTATTTAACTGCTCTCTGATTACGGTGTTATACTTACATGTGCGTGTTAACATACTAGTAGTATACAGAAAAGTTACTAAATAGTCCGGTATATTTTCCTATGTGTTAGGAATTAATTGTGTTACAAAAATATATATATAAGACGCCTTACGGAACAATTAAACAGTTTAACGGAACAGTATCCGACCGAACAACCGGACATTACCCGGGACACCAAATAATTGTCAAACACATTATTTAATTATTCTTGGCTAGTCATGATCCCCGTACACCATAACACCCACTAAATATCTAGTAACTAATGCAAGTAAACACACACTTGGTTTCTAACTAATAAGTAGCCAACTAGTTACAAAATATTACATTTAACCCGCCCCCCATGTCCCATTTACGGTTCAAAAAAAAAAATAGGGCCCCACCACAAGATTTGATTCATATTTTAATTGATACATTACTTGTGAATCTTGGCCAAATATTATAAGTATGGAACATATCTAAGCAAATCTCTCCATATCAACTCACATCATTTCCTCAAAGATTTCACTCAACTCACTTCACCTCTCTCTCTCTTATTTTCGGCTGCCCCAAACCGAAACCACCACCCTCACTTAAACATCCCCATCTTCTTCACATTATGTGCCATTCAAAGCTTACAAGGAGATCTATGGAGGTTGCATCTTGAAGGACTTTCTAAGGAGCTTGTTCTAGTCTTTTTCACCATCATTTTCTCACTAGAATTCTACCCTAGCTATAAGCTAGTAGTAAGCTCTTGTTTAACCTTTGTTTATCTTGTATTTTGGCTAAAATTTGTAGTATGATGCTTATGTTTGCAACTAAAATGCAAGAACACTAGATACATAAACATAAAGGTTACATAAAGTTTACTTGTATATGAATGCTATTAGATGATGTTGTCATGGGTATGTTGTTGGTTTAGGGTTGGTTAAATCATACTTGATGTTGATTGTTGGTTTCTTGTTAAATCCATTGTTCGGACACTCGTTGATGCGATTTAGTAATGCTTAAACCACGAAACAGCATTCTGATGTACTTTTTCAGCCGCATTCAACAGGCTGTAAACAGACTTTAACAAATCGAAAAATGGAATTTCTGAAGCCTAAATCGGGTCTTTTCGAAAAACGAAGAAAATGGCGCTGGAGTCGTATTTTTTTGAGGACGTTTACTATTTTAAAAATCTGTTTTTGTGACAGCAGCTAAGGCTGATTTTAACTGCAGTAAAATGGGTCATACGTTTTCAGTCACAACATAAAACCTGAATTGAACCAGCCCCTAAAATTCATACCATAGCTGGTCACTGATGTATTTGTGACCCTCGAACTGGAATTTTGTCAAACGGACTTCCGAGGAATTTTAGACGAATTATTCCGTAAACTGCAATCAGAATGTAGTAAATCTGATTGCAGTCCGGTAAACGAATTTCTATAAATTACTGATAACGAACTGGACCCCGATATTTTTACACAATAAAATATGGAACGTTTAAGACATCCTGTAAAAATTTGGGAATTTTTGGAATAATTTAACTATTTTATTTAAATGTCCGAAAACAGCCGGTTTTGAATATTAATGCTGAATTGACATAAGTTGTGACTTGCGTGTCTAAATGTCGAGTATGCTATCTGTGAATGATCTAACATGTTATATATGTTATGTGCATTATCGTATGTTTGATTTTGAGTGGGGAATGGATGGGAAGTATATATGGGCATAAACCGTTAAAGTGATGCATGTTATGTGATAGATACGTGTAGGAACTTTGTGTTCTATTTGAAGTCACTAATAAACTAAGTGGTAATCGTACTAGGACGTGACTGACCGACCTTGACTGTTAGCTACTTTTGAGAGTCAAACCGAGCAACCGAGGTGAGTTCACACTCTTTCTAAGGCATGGGATTCCCAGGGGTTGGGAATGGGATTGAATAACTACTTGTACTATCATTACTATTAAACTATTTTTTACTGTCCTCGGATTGAAGGGCACGTACGTAAAACCTACGTACACTCATACTTTTCACCGTCCTCGGATTGAAGGGCACGTACGTAAAACCTACGTACACTCACACTCGCTACGGTCCTTGGATCAAGAAGGGCACGTACAAACACGACTAGTCGACACATGGGAAGCCCCCACTAATCTTCACACACATGTTTGGGAAACCGTGATACGGCCACTAATCATCGCACACATGTTTTGGAAACCGCGATCCGGCCACTAATCTTCGCACACATGTTTGGGAAACCGCGATACAGATAAATAAGATACTTGGTTTACGAAATAAACAAATGATTCATGAACACTATAACTAAACAACCAACTGTGAATTCACTCAACTTTGTTGTTGACTCGTTGTTACATGCCTTGCAGGTCGTTAGGTATCTATGGAGCTTGCATCGGAGTGGGAAGAGTCGTTGTGGGACATGGACAACTGTGTACCATGTTAAACATTTGAAACGTTTAAACTTATGATTTGGTTTCAAACTTTATGCTTCCGCTTGTAACTTAAACTATGTTTTGTTTAGACACCAATTGTATTGTGTTGGATTTTACAAACTACTTTCATGCTTGTTCAATATGATTGGTGGCTTGATCCTGGTCACGTCACGCCTCCAAGCGGTGGTACTCCGCATGGTGGATTTTGGGGGTGTGACATTCATTCACTGGAATCAAAACCTTTTCCTGAACAGATGAATGCACACTGTTGCTTAATGACCATTTTACCCTAAACTTTGACTCATAAGTGTTTTATGTTTATACTCTTTTCTTTTGACTTCAAAAGTTTTGAGATAGACACACTTCTGAGTTTTTGTGAATTTTCTTAATGTATTTTAACATAGTTGATTTTGTCCTTTTGAGGAACTCAACCTGTTTTCAACACATAAGTTTTGAATGACTAAAGTTTTAAATCCCCTCTTTTTAGGTTAACAAAAACACTAATGTTTTATGACCATAGGTTTTTGTTAATCTGAGGTTCACACTTTAGCATTTTAATAAGGCGACATCACAATTTTCATAACAGCAGTTTAAATCAATTTTAAAACCATGAAATAATCCCATAGTTTAACAGATATGTTTTCAGATCTGAAAACTATGATTGACTTGTGCATGAAATCACTTGTTCTGTGAAATTTGTGTGTCATATGACATCTTGGTTGATTTACAGAGTTTTTGATTAACCATTTTGAACATGATTTACTCGATACTCTGTTTTTCAACTAAATACAACCAACCTTAGTATCAATGAATTTTGAGCCGAACTGTTATGTCAATTTGACTGTTAAATCGAAATTGACTGTCCAGGCTCTGATACCAATTGTTAGGATCTGAGGCTCTCATGATTGTGCTTGTTTGTGTAAATTGAACAGTCAATGAGTATGAAAACATCTTAAGTGCAGCGGAAATGAACAACAAACTTTATACACACAATCAAAGAGGAAAATAGTTTGATAAACACATGATTTGCATTAATCGAAAGATTACAAAGTCAATCAAAAGATTACAAAGCATGCTTACAAGCTAAGCTCCCCCTCAGCCTGATACCCCAAGGATGGTTGCACACAAGATGAAAGGATTGGACTAGAGGAGAAGAACTCGCTCAGTCAATCAAATGTAACAGTACAGGGTACTGTTACATTTATAGACAAACCAAACCACTGGTGTACCTCAGCTGACGTCACAATGAAAGTGACGTCTAACAGCCTAACAACCTGTATCTACTGTCTTTACACAAACACTGCTAACCTAACCACTGACTATACATAAAACAAATAATTCACTAAACAGCTGCTCTCCCTTTATGTCAGTGCTTTGCTCAAGGTTGATCAGTCCTTGACTTGGCAGTGCTTTATCATCAGTAGATAGGACCAGCAGTGTTGGATACTTCAGGGTTTGATCAGCAGTTGAAAGACCAGCAGTAGTTGTATCTGAACAGCGGATAAAGACCATCAGTTGTTATAAATCTCTTTCAAGGGGAAAGCTTAATGTAAACTGCTGCTTATTGTGAATCCTCTGTTGTGACCTGGTTTTGGCTTTACATTATCTGTTCCTCTGGTAGGGTTCAATCCCAACATGTTTTTTTCAAATCTAACATTTTTTATATTTATTAGCTAAAATGTGACTTACGTACAAAATTTTGAATCAGCTGATTCCAAAATTCAGTAGATTAACAATACCCACTGGGCAACTTTGAGCCATTTGACCAATTTTTCTTTTTAGCTAAATTATTTGTGTATACCTCTTTGACCCGTTAGATATGAAACATAAATTCAATAGATCAATATATAAGTAAAAGGTCAAAACTGTCACCTTACCTTATACAAGAAGGCTTTGAAAGGATACGAGAAGGTAAAGGAGTGTTGCTTCCTTTTTGGATTCGTATTATAAAACTGGTTATCTGGTTAATGCAAGTTGAAATAGTAATTATAACTTTAAGTGTTTGTATAAAGTGATTCTGATTATGATTATCTAGATGTTGTTGGATATCTACATGGTGCAGATGATTATTTGAGAAGGATGGGTTTGAGCTTGATTTGAATACTTATAGTTCGTTGATTGACGGGTTGTTTACATGAAAAGTTTTAAAGGTCATGATATGTTTAAGAAAATGACAGAGGCTTGACGTGACCGTGTCGTCCCGATCAGTCAAAAACCCAATTAAACCTAGGTAGCTAGGGTAAGTCAGGTATCGTATCCACGGAGAGCATGTGGTCAGTATCGCACGACCCGTTCGATTAGTTAGTATTCTTATTTATTTGTTTGGTTTTAAAATAAATCGGAATGAACCGACAAATTGATGTTATCGAAATCAATTGAATATCTATAATACTATAAAAAAGAGAAGTGATGTACACACATGTAATTTTACATGGCGTCCATCATTTTATGCAATATGTACAACTAATGAATGCTTGTTTTGTAAGGGTAAAATTGTAAAGAGTATAACATTTTAACACACTAAAAGGATATAATGGTAAATCAAACCTACATCCTACACTCACACACTCAAAATATTTTCCTTCCCTGCACTCAAGAAACCTAACAGACATCTAACATTGGTTTGCATTTAATTGTTAGCAGGGTACAACGATTCAACTTGTTATACAATCGGTCTTCATGTTCTAATCGAATCCAGTCTCCATTCAATTCGCATGACCCTTAGCAATCCCCAATTGAATGTGGTGAGTTTCAAAACCGATTTGTTTATAATCGCCTATCCAATTCTTATACGGTACCCCAAATCGTACAATATCTTCCGGTAGCTTTTTTGCTTGATGAGTTGTATTGTAGATTGATTTTGTTCTTCACTGCAGGTGCTCAGCGTGCTTTGTTGATGGTTAAACCTGAGTCAGCGAAAAAGGTATTTGTTTACTCCAATTTGGGCCCATCAGACTTTTACATAGATTGTGTTCTCTGTTTTATGCTTAATTTTTGGTTTTTGTTGTTATTTTAAGTTACATATTGTTTTTCTTTTTTCTCCTTTTGATTTTTTTTTTGTTTTTGTTTTTTATTCTTCCCTGATGATTACCTATGTGTTTACATGGTTTAGGGCTTGGGTAGTGAGATGAAAAGAAACAAATTTTGTTATTGTTTAAACCCCTCCGTCTCTGCTAACTATTTATCACAAACACACATATAGGAGCAGGTGTGAGTCTTTCATCCCTCATCTCTCTCCCAACTTTTTTCATGTTTCTTAATATGATCATATGAGGTTTTACCCATGTGATCTGTCAATTGTAAGATAGATGTGTGTGTAATTGAAACTAATGATTCACAGAAACTATGAGCAAAATCTTTTAGCCTGAAAAAGATGATGATTCTGAGGAGATTAAGAACAAGAACTATGTGGCTCTTCTTTGTTGGTTATCTTGTCATGTAAAGGTAATAAAGCTTTGACCTTTGACTCTTAGTGTTTCAAGAATTTAAAGATGTTACTGTTTTTTGTTATTGGTTTCATAGTGAAAGTTGTTCAACATAAATTTTAAGAATTTGTTTTGGTTTTATGTTTACATCTTGTTTCATAGACTGTTGATTATCATTGTGGGGGAAATACATCAGGGATTTTGTGGAACAGCTTTCAAGATTATTAAAAAAATTGACTAATTTGTTGACATTTTGATTAAAGTTGTTTTTTTTCTAAATTTGTTCTTCCATGTTTGTTCCTTTTTGATTTGGGTATAAAATATCAATATACAGATTTTCAGATCTATGAGTTAGGTGATTGATCGTCTATTATTAGGGGTGTAAACAAGCCCAGAGGCTCAAGAGCTACTCGTTATCAGCTCGGTTAAAAGCTCGAACGAGCCGAGCTTTAACGAGCCCGAGCTCGAGCCTGAAATAGAGCTCGTTTAGTTATCGAGCCCGAGCTCGAGCCTGAAATACAAAGCTCGTTTAGGCTCGCGAGCCTAAACGAGCCCAAACAAAAATTTATTTATTTTATATATAATATAATAATAATGATGATAACATTGGCGAGCCGAGCTTTGGCTCGTTTAAGCGATACTGAAGCGAGCTCGAGCCGAGTTTTTAACTCGTCTAAGGTTGTTCTTAAAATAGCTCGAGTCGAGTCGAGCCGAGCTCGAGCTTTGGGTTTTACTCGCGAGCCGAGCTCGAACTCAAATAAGTAGGCTCGAACCGAGCCGAGCTCGAGCTTCAAAAAAACATGACGAGCCGAGCTCGAGCCCAGGCGAGGTCGGGCTCGGCCCGGCTCGTTTACACCCCTATCTATTATAAACAGTTTGGCTGATGTTGGCACTTTTTTTATTATTTTGTGTTTGGCTACTGATTAATCAAATTAGGGGTGTTTGTTATTTGCTTATCATAACTGTTTTCTGTTTATTTATAATTAACCATTTGGAGTAGAATTTCGGTGTTTAATCAAAAGTGTTTAGATAAGGATTTACAATAAGCAATCTCTAAACTGTTTCCTGAGGTCCTTAAACAAAAGCAAAGCGGCGGGCTTAACCCACAATAACTAGCTTTTTAAAGATTACGTCCCGGGTTCAAAGTTGACGGCGTGGTCTTTTTTACTATTCGACAATATTTTTTACCATTCAATTTCTTTTCGTTTCATCAACTTACGGCGAGGCCCAATACTTGGAAATGGTTTAATGATTTTGGGTAGTATAATAAAGTTTATAAACTCACTTCTGGATAGACCGAGTAATGGAATTTTCATTAACTCCTCAAATTACTACAAATGACTTTAAATTAAATGATCTTTTATATGTTGCTTTCTTTTATGGTCACAAACAGAATGAATACCAATCAATAAACTTCGGTACCAATACCATAATTCTTTTTATGGTTTTCTCAACGTGATGATACAAAATCCGTTGAACACATAATTGTATTTGCAACAGAGAATTTTTGGTATCGTAACCTATATTAAGTGTTGGTACCATACCAATACCTTGGTCAGCCAAACTGATACTAACTGAACGAAACTAGAAGTGTACGGTCATTCGTTTTATAGTTTTCGATTGATATAAATACTCGTCGATTGCTATATCGAGTACCGATATCGTAGTGTTACTGTAATGAGACGAACCCATACCAAAAGCTCGCCGCGAAACGTAGAGAATCCCACTATACATTATAAAACATTTTACATGGACACTTATTTTCGTGTTACATTACGTGATTATGGTGGTTGGAAGAATGTCCTGTTGACCAAGCTTTTTATCAACCTATCTAAGGAAAAGCTAAATGACATCGTTTATGTGGCAAGTAGTTATTGTTCCTCTCATTCTTTTGCAGTTCTTTAATTTTAATAGTCAATTTCTAAACTTTTATCTTTGTATGTCACCCTCATAAATATGTTTTCCTTTAGATTTTTTTTTGTTTTTGTTTAAATATATAATATTTTATTTATCGTTTCTGTACTCAAATGGGCCTTAGTTCCCCTTCTTTTGCTTCATATGATTTTATATAAAACTCGATTTCTTTGGGTGAAGGCAAGTGTTGCTAAGTTAGGCACTTTTATATCACTTGGAGTGATTCCGGTTCTTTCCAAAATTTTGGAAACTGCCAACTCATTTGTGCCAGCCGATCGCTTTGTGGTATGTATAAATATGGGTGTTCAAAAAGTTTGCGACACGATGCTCACTTGTAAAAAGCTCGTTCATAATAACGTTGTTTTGTTTTCGAGCCGAGCCAGCTCGAGCCATGGGTATGTGTGTGTATATATTTTATAAATGTGTGTTATTTTATTTTTGGTTTTTATATTATCAATATTTGTGAAAAAAAATAAAAAAAAATTAACGACCCAGCTTGATTGGGCTCGATTTCGACTATCCAACTCAAAAATAATCGAGTCGAGTGGAGTTGGCTCGTCTAAGTTCGAGCTCTAGCCCAGCCCAGCTTGGCTCGACTCAATTACAACCCTGTGTATAAATTAGAGCTTTCTCTTGGTAATTGGTAAATTAGAGCTTTTTCTTGTTGACACAGTGCTGGAAAATGCTATGTAACTATGGATCATTTCAAATAGTAGCAACATACTTTTGTATATCCACCCTTTACTCCCACTAACAACATACATTTTTTCATTTGTCGAAAAAAAAGGATGGCACCTTAACAAAAAAGATGGGCAAAGCATCTGACACACTAGACCCTCACCCAAAGAAATTAATTTTTAGAATTCAAGCTCACTCATTTTTCCTTTTGACATAGAATAGTTAGTTCTCTTAGTTACTCTTTATCAATTACCTTATTTTCAGAGATAGCAAATTAACCATGCTTTTGCAGGTAGATTAGATCATTGGATCATCCATCTCTCTATATTATGTATGATTATGCTAGATGGGGTGACTAAGTGCTATTTGTCTACAGGATTCGTTTGAAGACGACAAGTCAAAGATTCTTATGATATCATGTGCAAGCCTGGATCCGAAGGAAATGCATAAGACAATATCTACATTGGAATACGGTGAAAAAGCCAAATGCATCGTGCATGGGCCTCATACGCCAATCAAGGGAGACGATTCGTCTTCGTCAGATGTGATGTTGGTTTCGAGAAAATGGCTGATCGCGTCGTCGAGATGGAGAGTTTGTCTGTGCCGACGTTTTCGTTGGTTACCCTGTTATGACTGATGCTCTATATGAGAAGGTCGAGTTCTAAACTTATTTAATTCTAGGTGTTGTTTGATCATGTGTATAATTGTTTTATGATCTGGTAGTTTGATTGAACCATCGGTTGGTTGTGAATATTTAGGTTAAGTCTAAGGGTGTGACCATGACTGCTTTGATAGCTAAGGCTGCTGCAATGGCCCTTGCTCAACACCCTGTGGTCAATGCAAGCTACAAAGATGGAAAGAGTTTTGCTTACAACAGTAGCATCAATATTGCTGTGGCTGTGGCAATGGTGTTTTGATCACCCGGTTGTAAATAAACCTACTTTCGATGTTTTGATGAAAATTTGTTATGGTTTAATAAATCTAACTCTTTATATTGAAATTGTAGATTTTCTTTGCATGCTTGTGACCTTATAGATTCTTCGTCTATTTTTTATTGAATGAAATAAAATGTTAGATCCCGGAATGGGTTGTGGTTCGTAATAGACGTCATAAATGAATCTGATATCAGTTAGGACACCCGCCGCAACGCGCGGGCATTCCCACTATTAACTAAAATTGTAAACTAAACTAAAAAGTTGAAACAAGAAATTAGAATACGGATCACACCTGGTTCGATAATTGCAAGACCTAGGGTTCCTACATGTTTTAATTCAACTCAATTGCATAACGATTAACGGATTTAGTGTACCGTGACTTAGGTGCCAATAACTATCAACGTCCCGAAGTACGGACAAGAATGCACTTTGTAATCAACACAAGTAAATCCTAACCACGACAACGCATAATTACACAACCATTTCGCAAAGTCATAACTTTATCATCGTTCGACAATTCACGAATACGAAACAAATGCAAACAATTGTCTATGGTTTACAAAATCAACACAAATTGGTTCAAAGTCGAATCAAACTACAAATGCATAAACCCTAGAAAATACAGCTACCTACACCGGGGTGAAACCGACGAGACTATCCGCTCATTGTTGAATGGACGCGATCACAAGCTTGAGATAGTGATGAAGACATGATTGGTTCGGTATGTGCGGGTGACTAATGATGGATGTCGATGTTTTGTGAGATAAAAGGATGTATATCCCCCTGCCTATGATCGATCCCCCAAAAGATGTATTGACGGCTGCCAATTCTCCAATCATAAAGGCCAAAAGATCGATGGAATATTGATGTTAATCCTCAATTATGGGAGCCCAAAAAGTTGTTTAATGAAAGCTGCCAAAATCGATGATATAGAATGATAATGTTGGGCCGATTGTTGATAGCCCAAGTAATTAATGTTTGCTGCTAAAAGTCCACCAATCCTTCAATATATATGTGATGATTAAAATAATGGCATGTAACTCAGTGATGTTCTCCCCATTAATTCCCATGTGCACATCAATATGGTGATGATTTTAGAATGACTTATGAGCTCCCAATGTGATCCAAGAAATCCACGTGATGATGTATTCTTCAATATTTGGATTCTTGGCCAACATGATGATGATGTTAGAGAACTTTTTTATAAAACAATAAGTGGCCTCACAAGTCCACATGATGTTGCCCCACCAAAAGCCCAAGTCTGCTGCACATGTGAATTTAGAGGTGCACAAAATAACCGGTTAATTCACCGTAACCGGTTATTAACCGAAACCGTAACCGGTTAATAACCGATTTAGGAATAACCGGTTCAATAGGTTATTTAACCGTAGGTTAGTAACCGGTTATAAGTGTTTAGTATAATAACCGGTTATTAACCGGTTTTTTAAACCGGTTTTTTAACCGATAGACTGGTTAACCGAAAAATAACCGAAAAATTCAAAAAAAGGCAAAAAAACCGGTTAATTAACCGGACCAGTTAAAAAAAATAACCGGTTAAAGTCAAAAAGTCTAATTAACCGGTATAACTGGTTAACCGAACCGGTTATTAAAATTAACCGGTTTGTGCACCTCTACATGTGATCCGTAAGTCCCATACATCAGCCGTTTGTTGTATTTATCAATCTCAAACGATCCACTTCATCTCTAAACCCTGTAACTTCACCGAATTCACTTGTTTTGCCTGCAAACATACAATCACTTGCAATAAGCTAATTCCAGGCATATAAATACATTAAACAAGCTAAACCACGTCAGATAATCACTTGAACATCCATGTTTCACACTCTACATCAAGGCTGACATTGCGCCTGATGGTGTGTTGTGTACGATCATGATCTAAGGGTTGCGTGATGAAGGTAGAGTGAATGACGGATAAGCATTTGGTGTCGGATACTCAAGCTTATAATACGTTGATCAAAGGAATTTGTGATGTGGGCCTTTTGGATGAAGCACACTCACTAAAACTTGAGATTTCTGGTGTTGATGAGTTTCCGGATGCTTGCACTTACACTATTCTTATATCGCGTATGTGTAGATAGGGGTTAGTGGGAGATGTAGAAAATATATTTAATGAAATGGAAAACTATGGATGTGTACCTTCTGTTGTGACATTTAATTCTCTTATCGACAGGATTTGTAAATCGGGCGAGCCTCAATAAGCTCATCTTTTGTTTTACAAAATGGAAATTTGAAGAAATCTCTATTTATTTTAAGACTAACTCAAGGTTCGGATAGAGTTGTTGATAGTGCTAGCTGTCTTTTTGCTTAATGAACTTTAATATCCGTTTTGAAAACTAGCCGGTTATCATTTCTTGCCATGTACTCTGTATTACATGTTGCGTTATTTTTTTAATTCTATATATTTCTTTTGGGATACAACATGAGATTTATTATATCATCTTTTACCAATTACCAACTGGTGTGGTATTATATATATATATACAATTCACGTCGTTTCTTATCTACAGTGCCAAAGGGTACTTTAGGTATTTCATCTCCGAAGTCCACGTTGTCTCTTCACTCTATTACCCTCCGTTTGAAATCCAGCTAGAGAGAGAGAGAGAGAAGCGCTCATATGCCAGAAAACAAAGGGGCTTCATCTGTCAACTTCGTTAACCCTTTACCGAACCCGTCGGAACCCTAGAACGCATTCATCCGCCGCAATCGTCTTCGAGAATCTTGGTCACCATCAAGATGTTGCATACGTCTGAGTTGATGAACACCCGACAGGTGCACAAAACACAAGACGGCAGAGCACCGCCTGATGCATTGAACCTTAAAACAAAGGGGCTTCATCTGTCAACTTCGTTAACCCTTTACCGAACCCGTCGGAACCCTAGAACGCATTCATCCGCCGCAATCGTCTTCGAGAATCTTGGTCACCATCAAGATGTTGCATACGTCTGAGTTGATGAACACCCGACAGGTGCACAAAACACAAGACGGCAGAGCACCGCCTGATGCATTGAACCTTAACTTGCCGGAAAACGGTAGCCGTCAAGAGATCGAGAGAGAGATATGAACCTTCGTAGCCGCCTGAAAACAAGTGTGTGTCAACAGCTCTGCCATGGCCGGAAACCTTAAGATTGTGATGTTGGCCGACAATGTACAAGAGGTGGGTGGTACCGGTTGGCGATAGAGATGAAGACAACGGTGGTTTTGTCACTATGTGGTGGTTAGGTGGTGGGTGGCGTTGTTTTGCTGGTATTTGTATATAGAGTGAGGGTGGGGAGAGTTAACGTTTGTAAAGGACGACTGGTATTGTGTTGATGAGCACATGGTTTTGATAAATGAAAATACCACAAATGAATTTTGTTTTATTTTCTCTGAATTTGACACAGACGTAAACTTTTTCTTTTTTGCAGGAGGTTTTTTTTTCTAACCATACAGCATTATATAACATCAATATTGATTTACTCTCATGTTTACTTCAAGAAATCACAATTTACAAAATAAAAGATTTATTTTTTAAGAATTTATTCGTCTATGATTTAAGAAAAGGTTTTTACTTCTTAAATTATATTAACCATCACCCATCAATTTAATAACTATATAACTAATTTTACATGAATAGTTATTACATTTTGAAAGAATACTTAACAATCAAGTTCTGATAAACGATAATCATAACGTTATTTTCTGATCTTGAACATGCAACAAATTTGAAATGTTATTACACGGTTACTTATTAAACTTATCATTTTATTTATTATAATAACATATATTCTGGAATTTTAAAATTTACGTAGATCACGGTTTTACATGGTTATATCTTTTGTTATACGATATTTTGAAATGCCGTATTTGATGTTTCTTATTTTAAGTTTTGTGCACAATACGTGTTGTTATACCGAGTGTCGGCATGGCAATGATGAAGTAACAAACCAAATTAATACTGATCGAAAGCCCGCGCGAAGGATCCAACTAGTTTTTAATAAATTTGCATGATTCTATTTATGATACATCAAAGGTTTCGTATTTATTGGCAATATTCTCACAAGAAATAAAACGTAATGAAATGTGATTCAATCATTGAATGATTGTATTAGTTCCAAATCCAAATGATCGATCCATTGACTTATTTTTATTGTTTCAAAAGGATTTATTGGTTTGCTTCCCATTTATCCAAACATTTGTTAGTTTTTTCACCTAATTTTATAAAAATTGTAATTGATTTATAAAAACTATAAAATTAAAAAGGGCCATATCTTAGTTTATAATAATTTTTTATGCTATTTGAATGTTACACCAGTTCTTTTAAATTTCTTAAAAACTTCGAAGGTAAACATTTAGATTTATGGTAAAACCTTATCTTTTAGGAGGTTTCAAATAGACCCACTGGATATTTTCCCATATTCGTTACGCTTTGATTCTTAAATGACTTTCAAAAAGAAGATTCAAGCCAATTAACCTTCGATTGATTTGATATTTGAAATTCAAATCCACTTTATTTGTTTCTAACAAGAAGATTCAACCCGGTTAACCAGATTGTCTATTTGTTCAATTTTAGTAATGGTTTTTCGAATAATCTTAAACGATTGTTGGACGTTGTGTTGGTAAACCAGTTTACAGAGTTTGTGTTTTTATTTTTAAAATTTGATCAAGGATTTGCGTTTTTTAATGTGTTTCAAAACATGGTGTAATCAGATTGTGTTTTCTTTCTATGTAGCACCGATTACAGAGACCTTGAGCACAAAGGTTGCACTCCTTGGTGGATCCCGTTTGTCTTCTACACGCGGATTCTTTTGAGTCTGGCCCGGTTTAATTCGATATTCTTCGTTGTAAGTTATGCTTTGGATTGAGTAGTTATTTTATTTTTGGATTTATAAAATTTCACCTTCACCATTGGAATGTGAAATTAGAGTTTTCTGAACCTCTTTTTACAATTTGCTTCTGGTCTATTGCCCTTTGAGTCGAAAGAGTTTGCTTTTAAAATCATCGAGCATGATAGGTATAATTTAATATCATAAATATTTTGTTATAAAATGTGGCAGTGGGCTGTTAAGATGGAGCTGCGGCGGTTGCCAAAAAGTGACACCCGGCGATTGAATACGGAGCAACGTATCGGGTGGTTTCTAGACCCTATTGTTAGGATCAGAATACACACACGAACACAGAACTCACACACACACACAATTTTCTGTTGAAGAACACAAAGATTTATAGTGGTTCGGTCGATTATGACCTACATCCACTCTCGGTAACTAGGAATATTTGTATTAAGCTTTTGGTACAATTTTCAGATACATAACAATCTCATATATATAAGATTGAGGAAAGAGAAGAAGTCCCAAAACATGATCCGTGAAAAAAGGGTTCAGAGAAGATTGGATCATCTCAGCCCTTTATCTTCTTATCCTGTTTTAATCAGAAATCCTTTTCTGATGTCCACTTGCTCAAGTGGCCTTCACACTCAACAATCTCCCACTTGAAGCCACGGAATAATCTTCACCTGTACTTCAACTGTGCATCAGTATCTCTGAAAAAAAAACTTTGATCTTCATACATTTCTAGTTACCCGGCCTTCTCTTCAATTAACCTGAAGGCCAGTTGAAGCTATGCAAAGCTTCAACTTCTCTAAGGTGACAACCTTAGTCAACATATCAGATGGATTTTCACTTCCTTTGATCTTCTTCAACTTCAGAGTGCCTTCACTAACTTGCTCTCTGATGAAGTGATATCTCAGCTGTATGTGCTTTGTATTCGAATGGAAGACAGGATTCTTTGCAAGATGAATTGCACTTTGATTATCACAGAATAGTGCACAATCAACTTGTTCCTTGCCGAGCTCTTTGAGAAAATTCTTCAACTATATAAGCTCTTTGCTTGCTTTAGCAACTGCCATATACTCTGCTTCTGTGGTTGAAAGGGCAACACTTTTCTGCAATCTGGACATCCAGCTTACTGCAATGCCTCCCACTGTAAAGACATATCCGGTGGTGCTTTTGTAAGTGACGAGGTATGGTACTGGACCCGAGCCGAACGGTCGGACTTTCCTGCTATTTATCACTTTTATATTAATTATATATCATTATTGCGTACTAACCCGCGAAGCCCAGCGCATTGTAGTTTATACTACACTAGGTTGTGGGCCCGTAGAGACAACCCCTAACTAGGCCTGGCCCATTGAGGTTAGGGTTTTCCTATATCTCCTATATAAGGAGGTCTCCACCTCCTCATTAGGGCATGAGATATAGGGCAACACACTTTTGTAGCTGGAAATAGGGGATTCTTCCTCTACCGGCCGTCTCTACATTGCCCGCGTTTCTCTCTTCTTATTTGCAGGTCTAGGATTCGGGCGAAGAAGACGAAGTGTGGCCATATCCGTATTCATCACCGTAGAAGTTCCGACCCGCTCGGGTTCATGCTTCTTCATTGGCGCCATCCGTGGGACCAAACACGAACCACATCTCGCTTTTCTTTCCTACCCGAATTTCTAGATCTGTGTCTTGCACAAGATCTCCTCACGGATCAATAGGGTGTAGATCTGTTATTATACAAGGTATGTGCTTATCCAATCTTCAAACATAAATTATAACTGGAAACGTACAGATCCCGCTTCTCAAGGGTTTTCCTCATATTTAAGAATAGTTTTCCTCGAATCTAGGAACTATTCTTCCCAACTACGTTTCTTTCAATAATTTATTAATTAAGTAATGCAATTTGCATTGGTTCTTTATCATATATGGATAGAAGAAAATTGTTTACTGCATTGTTCTTTAACACATATCAATGAAGAAAATTGTTCACCATTCTAAAAAAGAAAAGGTTGTAATTTACGGTTGTCAAGGTACAATCAGTATTGCACAAGGTATAACTCCTACTGCATATACATCTTTTAGTGAGACAGATACCGAGATGACAACTAGTATACCTTTACACCTTCAATCGGTTTTCATTCTCTGCCGCCGTGAAACCTGAGTTCGACCGCCCGTCCGCGCGACAGCGGCACTCGCTTGCGTTTAGTGAAATCCAGCCACCGGCGCTTTCACTACGCGCCACCCATGGCGAACAACTCTCTCACGCTCTCATGCGTATCGACCATTCGCCACCAATGGTAGAGACTTTTCTCTGATGCATCAGCGTATCAACCCTCATCTCCGGTATACCACCATAATGCTCCCGTAGCGGGACATGCCTCCCCAACCATGCGCAAGCTACCATCTTATTCGGTCGTCTACAACGTGTTGGAAATTTGATGAAAATAGCATTTTTCATGTGGGGGATTGTTGGAAAAATAGGTGAAAATAACATTTTTCACAAATATAGAAAAATGATTTTTTTTTCCTATTTTGGGCTAGAAATAAATATAATAAAATGAGCGGGTTTTATATATTTATTTGTGGGTTTGTGTTCTATGTTGGAAGACCTTCGCAACGAACTAAACCACGTCTAAAACCGAGCTAAGATGAATGAGATATCGATGCTCAAAGTTGGGTGTTTGGAACATTCAATGCTGAAACAAAAGGGAAAGTAGCACCTTGTCCCACATCGGATGAGAGATGGAACTTAAAGGGGTATTTAAGTGGGAACTCTCCATCCTTATTGTTTCATGGAAGCACACACTAGTGTCCTCGCGAAGGGTGCGGAGCACCCTAACTCGCGCGCGCGCGTGGGCGATGAGGCGCAATGTGGCGCACTTCGCACGCTCGCATCGCCGCGAGCCGCTTGAGAGCCGCCTTTGTATTTTTTACCACGTGCGCGTGGTGGAGCCCAAGGGTTGCAAGGACCAAGTGGTAGGTGATGCGGCGCATGACGTGGCAGTCATGCGCATGCGCGCGCGGGTGCACGCATGGTGCATGGGTCCTGCGGTGTCGTGCGCGGCGCACCAGAGGGAGCCAATACGGCGCGACTGTGTGGCGCGCTCGTATAGGCTCACAGGTGACGTGGCGCATCCGCGCATGGTGACGTGGCGCATGCGCACATGGCTGTGAGCCAGGAGGCCGCACCGCGCATGGTGACGTGGCGCATGCGCGCATGGCTGTGAGCCAAGAGGCCGCACCGCGCATGGGCGCGCGCGCGCAGAAAGCTTCCAGCATTGAATATTAGAGCAGTTTCAGTCCAGCTTCGTAACTGACGAGTTAACTGGCTTTGACTGAGAATTAAATGACGTATTAAATTGCATTGAAGACGTTTAATGCAATTTAAACCTCTCTTTAATTCGTTTTGACTGTTTCGACTTAGGAGCTGTATAAATACAGTTCCATACCCAGCAGTAGAGATCACCAGCAACACAACAGCTATACCAACTTACTCTCTACTCTTTCCTGATCTTTTCTTGCAGCACTCAAGGTAACCTTCGGGTTGTAGGTACAATCTTAAAACAAATTTTTAAAACCGTTCGTGTAGTCAAAACCATCCTGTTTGTGACTCAAACCAGTTTTGATTCACTCAGTTTGTGTTTTAAAAACATTTTTTTTTCATCTTCAAATGAGCGACTTTGGTTGAAAACATTTTTTGATTACTTCAGAATTTGTCCTTAAATTTTGCTAAACTTTCTGATTTGGTCTTCAAAGTTGGACTTTGAAGCCAATTAGTAAGTTTTAAATATTATAAATTTTCTGTTTTTGGTCTTCAAAGTTGGACTTAGAAGCCGAAACAGTAAATTGTGGTAAAATTAAAATTTAGTACTTTCCTTCTGGTTTGTGCGTAAATCAGAATTTTTTGACTAAAAATTTTAATTTTTAATTTTTCAGAATGTCGACCTCAAACAACAACAATACGAATGTTGTCGTTGGAACCCCTGCCAACACTGTGGGAGCGTCCACAGTGGCAAATCATGCTGAAAGACCTGAGAAGTTCTCGGGTCTACACTTCAAGCGGTGGCAACAGAAGATGTTCTTCTACTTGACCACCATGAATCTTGCGAGGTTCTTGACGGAAACCGCTCCCCAACCTGCGGAAGGGGAGACCGACGCTCAGGCTCTGAGCGCGGTAGATGCGTGGAAGCATTCGGATTTCATATGTCGAGGCTATGTACTCAACGGTCTCTCGGATGCCCTGTATAATGTGTACTATAATATCAAGACTTCCAAAGAGTTATGGGAGTCCTTGGAGAAAAAGTACAAAACGGAGGATGCGGGAACAAAGAAATTTGTTGTCGCCCGTTTCTTGGACTTCAAAATGGTTGATAACAAGCCGGTTATGAACCAAGTCCAAGAGTTGCAAATTATACTAAATGACATCCATGCCGAGGGAATGGTACTTAGCGAGACATTTCAAGTGGCAGCCATGATTGAGAAATTACCTCCTGCTTGGTTGGATTTTAAGAATTATCTTAAACACAAGCGGAAGGAAATGTCGGTGGAGGACCTTGTTCTTCGTCTTCGTATAGAAGAGGAGAATAGGATCGCCCTAAAAAACAGCCTTGTGCAGCCTAGTGCTAGTGCAAACGTGGTTGAGCATGGGCAATCCTCTAAAGGCGCAAAGGGTAAGGGGAAAAAGGACAAAGGGAAAGCAAAGGCTAGCAAACTTGGACCGAAGAAAGGGGTTGTGAAAAAGAAACCTCCAACGTTCCAAGGGACTTGTTACAACTGTGACGAGCCGGGGCATCGGGCTAACCAATGCAAGAAACCAAAGCGTGAGCGTGCGCACATGGTGGATGAAGACGGAATGCCTTTGGTGGCAATGATTTCCGACAAAAGTGCAATGATGGATGAGGTCAATACGGTGACCAATACTCCAAAAGGTTGGTGGGTTGATACGGGAGCGACCCGTCATGTTTGTGCAGACAAAACCCTCTTTACCACCTTCAAGGCGCTTGAAGGAGATGAGAAGCTGTATATGGGCAATGCAGCCACCGCCGACATCATGGGTGAAGGAACGGTGATCTTGAAGTGGACCTCAGGAAAGGAGCTCACTCTAAGCAACGTGTTGTATGTCCCGGACTTGCGGAAGAATCTAGTCTCGGGATGGTTGCTTAACAAGTTTGGATTTCGTTTAGTATTTGAGAGCGATCAATTTGTACTTACTAAACGAGGAATGTATGTTGGTAAGGGCTACGCCCAAAACGGCATGTTTAAATTGAATGTAATGGCTGTCAAAAAGATGAATAAAATTGCTACTACTTCTACTTATATGCTTGAGTTTTCTGATTCAAATAAATGGCATGGTAGATTAGGTCACGTTAATTTTAATTCAATACGACGTTTAATCAATTTAAATTGTATACCAACATTCCATATTGATTCACACTATAAATGTGAAACTTGTGTAGAATCCAAACTTACAAGAACATCATCCAAATCGGTTGAACGAATAACCGAACCCCTTGATTTAATTCACACCGATATTTGTGATTTAAAAGCGGTACCCACAAGAGGTGGAAATAAGTACTTTATCACGTTTATTGACGATAGTACTAAATATTGCTATGTGTATTTACTAAAAAGTAAAGATGAAGCAATAACTAAATTTATCTTGTATAAAAATGAAGTTGAGAATCAACTTCAAAAGAAGATAAAAGCTTTGCGAAGCGATCGAGGAGGCGAATATGTTGCACCTTTTGCCGAGTTATGCGCAAAAAGTGGCATAGTACATGAGTGTACACCTCCTTATTCTCCACAATCAAATGGCGTGGCGGAACGAAAGAACCGCACATTGAAAGAAATGATGAACGCCATGTTGATAAGTTCTGGGGTGAGCCATGACATGTGGGGGGAAGCCATTCTCTCGGCCAATTATCTTTTGAACAAGATACCATTGAAAAAGAGAGATGAGACTCCATATGAGTTATGGAAAAAGAAAAAGCCTTCATATAAATACTTGAAAGTGTGGGGGTGCCTAGCAAAGGTGATTGTACCACCTCCTAAGGCTCTTAGGATAGGACCCAAAACTGTTGATTGCATATTCATTGGGTATGCGCATCAAAGTAGTGCACATCGCTTTCTTGTACATGAGTCCAAGAACCCTGATGTACACAATGACACTATCATGGAGGTGAATCCTAACGTTGTTTCGTATTTTGAAAATGTGTTTCCTTTGAGAAGACAAACACATACAACTTCATCAACAGCACTTGATGAAGCGGGTCCAAGTTCATCTACATGGTTAGATGAAGCGGGTCCAACTTCATCTACGCGGATAGATGAAACACACGATCAACCTGAGGTTGACGAGGGTGATCGTAGGCGAAGCAAAAGGCCAAGGGTTGAAAAATCCTTCGGTCCTGACTTCGTTAGCTATATGGTTGAGGGCGAGCCCAATACATATCGCGAAGCGGTTTCTTCTTCGGAAGGACCTCAATGGAAAGAAGCAATAAAGAACGAGATTGATTCTATATTGCAAAATCATATGTGGGAGTTAGTAGATCTTCCACCTGGTTGCAAACCACTTGGATTTCGTTGGATATTCAAAAGGAAGATGAAAACTGATGGAAGTATTGATAAATACAAGGCTAGGTTGGTGATTAAAGGATTTAGACAAAAGGAAGGTCTAGATTACTTTGATACCTACTCGCCTGTGACGCGCATAACCTCGATTAGATTGGTTCTTGCTATAGCGGCTTTAAGAAATTTGGAAGTTCACCAAATGGATGTTAAAACCGCATTTCTAAATGGCGATTTAGAAGAAGAGATTTACATGGAGCAACCTGAAGGTTTCTCCGCCCCAGGTCAAGAGGGTAAAGTGTGTAAACTCGTCAAGTCTTTGTATGGCTTGAAGCAAGCACCAAAACAATGGCACCAAAAGTTTGATCATGTCATGCTTGACAATGGTTTCAAAATAAATGAGTGCGACAAATGTGTTTATTTCAAAGACACAAATGAAGGTTATGTAATCTTATGTCTTTACGTAGACGATATGCTTATCATTGGGAGTAATGATAAAATTATCAAGGCTACTAAAAACATGTTGAAAGCGAGATTTGATATGAAAGACATGGGTTTAGCGGATGTGATTCTTGGAGTAAAGATCATAAGAACCCAAGATGGTCTTGTCTTAAGTCAATCTCACTATGTGGATAAGATTCTTGAAAAATTCAACTCGGGAGATACGAGTGTAGCTCGAACTCCAGTTGATACCTCTCAACATCTCAAGAAGAATAAAGGAGAGGGAGTTGCTCAGTTAGAGTATTCAAGAATTATTGGCAGTCTAATGTATCTAATGACATGTACTAGACCCGACTTGGCTTACGCGGTGAGTAGGCTAAGTAGATACACCAGCAATCCGTGCGCGGATCATTGGAAAGCTATCACGAGGGTGCTTAAATACATAAGATACACAAGAGATTATGGACTGCATTATACCCGACAACCAGCAGTGATCGAAGGATACACTGATGCAAACTGGATATCGGATAATAAAGATTCCAAATCAACAAGTGGTTACGTGTTTACACTTGGAGGAGCTGCTATTGCTTGGAAGTCTTCTAAGCAAACTGTCACAGCTAGATCCACAATGGAATCCGAATTCATCGCCTTGGATAAGTCAGGTGAGGAGGCGGAATGGCTACGTCAATTCGTGGAAGATATTCCAAGATGGCCAAAGCCTTTGCCAGCCATTTGTATACATTGTGATAGCCAATCAGCAATTGGTAGAGCTCAAAGCTTAATGTATAATGGCAGATCAAGGCATATGCGACGTAGACATAACACGGTACGACAACTACTCTCAACGGGTGTTATCACAATTGATTATGTGAGATCAAAGGATAACATTGCGGACCCGTTTACAAAAGGCTTAAGCAGAGAGTTAGTAGAAACGTCGTCAAGAGGGATGGGACTAAAGCCCGTGGTAATTGGGAATATGAGGGAAACCTAACTTAGCTGACTGGAGATCCCAAGAACTAAGTTCAATAGGCAAACTTAATCATATTACCAAAGCGGAGTCACTGTGGGGGAGTACCCCAAACTAAATAAAAAGGGAGTTATTTATACTTCCTAGTCCATTCCAATCAGTGACATTGATGTGAGGCTAAGCATATTAAGGTTAACGATTTCGGGAAATCAAATAACCATGATGCTTTTAATGATTCAGGGAATCACCTATGTTAGAGAGAAGTAGGGTCGCTTCAAATGGATTTGTGGGGTGCGCAAATCCTAGAGCTCTCGCAGAACCAGGCCAGTGTTCCAGGACCATAATAGGACACGACAATGAGGAGTTGGCCAAACCAGGGAGAGTATAGTGTGAAGTGTATTGTCGTTTACACAAATGGGGGTATGTTCAAGGACATCGCGTCTACACACCGCTAGTAAGCTAAGTGCGCTTCACAAAAGAAGGTTCAAAGGTTAAAACCTACCTATCTTGCAATACTCAACTGTCGAAGTTTATCGTTGAAAGGTGTAAGGAAAAGATCCATTTCCATACATGTGGGGGATTGTTGGAAATTTGATGAAAATAGCATTTTTCATGTGGGGGACCTACAACCCGAAGGTTACCTTGAGTGCTGCAAGAAAAGATCAGGAAAGAGTAGAGAGTAAGTTGGTATAGCTGTTGTGTTGCTGGTGATCTCTACTGCTGGGTATGGAACTGTATTTATACAGCTCCTAAGTCGAAACAGTCAAAACGAATTAAAGAGAGGTTTAAATTGCATTAAACGTCTTCAATGCAATTTAATACGTCATTTAATTCTCAGTCAAAGCCAGTTAACTCGTCAGTTACGAAGCTGGACTGAAACTGCTCTAATATTCAATGCTGGAAGCTTTCTGCGCGCGCGCGCCCATGCGCGGTGCGGCCTCTTGGCTCACAGCCATGCGCGCATGCGCCACGTCACCATGCGCGGTGCGGCCTCCTGGCTCACAGCCATGCGCGCATGCGCCACGTCACCATGCGCGGATGCGCCACGTCACCTGTGAGCCTATACGAGCGCGCCACACAGTCGCGCCGTATTGGCTCCCTCTGGTGCGCCGCGCACGACACCGCAGGACCCATGCACCATGCGGGCACCCGCGCGCGCATTCGCATGACTGCCACGTCATGCGCCGCATCACCTACCACTTGGTCCTTGCAACCCTTGTGCTCCACCACGTGCACGTGGTCAAAAATACAAAGGCGGCTCTCAAG